>JARFJB010001916.1:657500-692500 GCA_036346205.1 Vesta saturnalis | reverse complement strand
GCGTGTGAGTGTGGTGTGCGTGTGCGTGTGCGTGTGCGTGTGCGGGTGCGTGTGTGCTTGCGAGCATGCGCGAGTGCGTGCGTGCGTACGTGTGTGTCTGTGTGTGTGTTGTGTGTGTGTGTGTGTGTGTGTGTGTGTGTGTGTGTGTGTGTGTGTGTGTGTTTGTGTGTACAAACAAAAAACTGCGGCTTGTCTATCCGCCTCTTCGCTGCTGTATTTTTCCAAATATCTATTTAGCTTGAGAGAATATGAAAACGAGCTTAAATACGAAATTGCACATAAGCAACGCACACACACGCACACTCACAAGCACATGCACACGCACATGGACATACACTCAAGCGTATGTGCTCGCACATTCGTGCATCCTCGCTCGCACTAGCCATTTGAATGCAGTGAACGATATCCAAATCGTATTGCAAAGCACCAACCCAGCGATGAGTATTATATTCTAGATGAGATTGAATTTAGACCTGACGTAACAAAAACGGTTGTCAGAATATAAACTAATGGTCAGATCTGTACAAAAAAAAACCTGTTTTAATAGTAGTAATTAACAGAAAAATGGTCAAATCATCATAAATTTGTACATCCAGACATTTCTAACATCTCTGAAATCTGATGGATATTTGCAACAGGAAATGTTCGGTCTTTTTTCCAACACTGAGTTTTTTAGCATTAAATTTAACTATATTATTACTTCATTGTTCTAAAATTAATATCTTGATTTGAGATAATAGAAGAGTTAGATTTATGAATAGACTGACATGGAATACAATGAAGATTACTGTCGTCAAACAATAGTGGATCGGAGTGGTTGTCCAAGTAATGAGGCCACTTATCACAACAGAAAAAATGTAGGGGCCATCACTTATCCCTAGGAAATAACCGCATTAATGCCAACTTTTGTTGAAAAAGTCAATTGTTCGTTTTTTATCGAAAACCAACTGAGCGTATCACTTAACCCAAATGAAGCGAGTTTGGCAAGCAAACACTTATGCCAAATTTGGTCAAATAGTTTTGGAACATCTAAGCAATTACAATAGTTTCACCGGATGTTTCTAATGTATTGTTCCAAAATTGGATTATATATGATAGAAGATACATGTTGAACGAGTCTGCCTAAAACCATATTGGTGGTCACTAAGGAATTTGTGTGGTTAAAGGAAAAAAGTAATTGCCGATTGATCGTTTTCTTCATGATTTTAGACAAAACGGATGTGCAATTGGTGGTAGTTAGATCTCATTGCCCTTTTTTGGGAATGCGTTGATCATTTGTTAACTTCCACGATAAAGTAAATTCCTCAGAAGACATAGAGGTCAAATAGAGTTTTGATAGGACTGCTTTTGGGGAATGTTTATTTAAGACAATACGTGAAATACCGTGTAGATCAGTCCAATTATTGGAATCAAGCCTACCGGGGAGTTTGTATTGAAAATAGATTGGTTTCAGAGCATATGCTGAAGCACAAAAATTATTAAGAGGCGGTTGGCGCAAATAAATCCATAAAAGGATTGACTGCAGAGTCAGCTGCTAGATATCTGTCAAAACATGTCATGGGGGGAAATGAAGATGTACCAATGTTTTTACTGATGGTTTTAGCTAAATCCGACAAGCCAAAAAGTGATAATCGCACCATGGGAAGGTTACAAATAAATTCTGTAGGTTACTTCATTTAGCTGACTTAAAATACCACAAGGACAGACAGACATAGTTAGTAAAAACTAAAAATAGGTCTAGAAGATATGAACTATGGTTAGCGTTGTTAGGGATTCTAGTGGGTTCGGAAATCATTTTACAAGAAGTAAATTTCTCTCCACTATGACTAGCAAAATTAGTGGTAAATGTAAGTTGAAGTTAATTAGAATCATCAACATTGAAATATCCCAGAAATGAAATATTACAAAATAGAAACTGACACAGAAGGTCTGTCATTGGGAGACGTATAAATGCAACAGTAGAGTTTTAAATGTGAGGTGTAAAACCAAATCACAACGAATTTGTTATTCACCAGAGAGGAAAACGAGCCGGGGTTTCTAGAGGATATTTGTGTTTCTGGTTGAAACAAGACATCACCTTGTAATTGTTCAAGGTTGAGATGAAAAGCAGCATTATGATGAACTCTGATACCACGGATGTTACAATAATAGATCAGTTGACGGGAGGTCGCAGGTGCGCAGAGCATGGGGTAATTCTGTGTTATAAACTTTAGATTCTAGTATTTGAAATAATAGAATGTGTATTAGGCAGTTACATAGTCATAACATACTGAATGTAAGAAGGATTCCGTGTGGTGGAGCAGCAGAGTTTTTAGAAGGTAATCATGCTAATATGTCGTATTAGTTACATTAGCAAAAAAATGTTTTACATTCTTTTTAAAATCAAGAATACCCATATACAGGGTCCTGCATATTCGCTCCCGTCTTCTACATCTAAATGATTTATATTACAAAAACTATTAAAATGGAGCAATGGAATGCTTGCTAAACAACACATTATATTTTCACAAATGCGTGGTCCATAAGTCGATGACAACACTAATTTATATATTTTTTAATGGAACACCCTACATATTATTCCACATCTGAGTTCTCTTCACTTCGTACATTACGTCAACAAAATTTCAGCATGTTACAGTTCTTTCAAAGATATGACGATTTATTTGCATGAATGCACACTCTCTATCTTTCAAGGACAAACGAAACTAATTATGTTTTGTAGTAGGATATTTCATGTATATGGTCTATATTATTTTTATACGTCCAAAGCAAGAATCGTAGATTTTCTCGAAATTTTCAAACGGAATACCCTATATTTTTCATCGACATATGATAGGACTTATTTTCTACTCTATCAATTTTATTAGCATTCCCTATACCCATACCCACCCGTTTTTCAGTTAAATTCCTCTTTATCCGAAACTACCCGTTACTAATCAATACTAGGCGCAAAGGTTATACCTTTTAAAGGGAACACCTGTACATATTATTCCTGTTAAGTGAGGAATAAAGTAAGCAACATTTTTATATTTGTAGTTATACTGATATGTTTCAAAGTTTCAGAGATACTCATCAAAAGCTGTTATTAGACAGAGATTTCTAATATTAATAATACAATGCAACAAATTTCAAATGATATTTTTTATAACCGGACTAGTATCTTTTTTTTAATACGCTCTTCTACTGCGTTAAAATACGTTCAACATGAAATGTAAACTAAAGTGACCAAAAAACCTACCGTTATCACAATTTTTTTGGAAAAATAGGATATGGTATCTAATCGCTGGCCATGGAAAAAATCTGCGTGGTAACTGTCACATAAATAAACATTAACGTTTGTTTCACTTTACGTATCAACTATAAGTTTTGTACACTGTTAGTTACGTGTTGCTAAATTATTTATTTGCGTTACAACTGTTTTAGATAGGATTTTTATACTATGGGAATGAAAAAAAAACTCTTTTCTGTCAAGTCGAGTTTATGCAGAGCGTTATCCCGGACGAAGACATCCAGACATGCGAAGCCTGGAAAATTTATTACAAAAATTTATACAAACGGGACATATAGACTATAAAAAACCAGATAAGACCCATTCGTGAAGAAAATGAATTGTCTTTTATGTTATCTGATACCGAAAATCCTTCAGTTAGTCAAAAATCAGTAGATGTTAGTGAACGAAGCGTTCAAAGGATTTTGAAGGATAACCGTTTTCATGCGTATCATATCCAGTTTCATCAAAAACTATTTGATATGGATTTGGAGTGACGTGTCGTATTTTTCAATTGGGCTCAACATAAAATTGATATAACTTACAAATTTATTGACAAGGTTTTATTCTCGGATGAAACCACATCCCACTAAAATGGATTTGTGAACCGCCATAACTTCCACCACTATTCAGATTAGAATCCGAGGATTTTCAGGCAAGTTGACTATCAAGACAAATGGTCAATAAATGTTTGGGGCGGAATTATTGGTGAACATGTTATTGGACCTCTTTTTACGGTTATTTGAATGGAGCTATGTATCTTGATGTTTTGTAAAATTATTTGCAAAATCTATGTGTAAATTTGCCAATAACTATAAGGAATGAAATGTGGCTGCAACACGATGGATCCCCCGCCCCTTATTTCGTTCACGTCAGGGACCATCTTACTACATTCATTCCAAATCGACTGGAAGAGAAGGGCCATATAAGTGACCACACCAATCACCCGATTTAACTAAACTATTTTTTTTTTGTGGGGATATATTAAAGAAATCGTTTACCAAGAGCCGCCAACTTCACAAGAAATATGCAACAAAGAAGTAAGGAACGCGTTTCAGAGTATTAAGCCCGGCATGTTAAGAAGAGTAGCAAGGTCTTTCTACCGCCTTCAGTTGTTCCTCCAAGTCATATCGAACATAGATTTTAATTACAAAATTTTGAAATACTAAATTGATATCAAAAACTTTATTTATACATACGTTAATGTCACAATAATCTTGAAATAAAACTTTCATAAGTTTGCTATGTTTAATAACAGATTTTGATGAATATGTTTGAAACTTTGAAACATAGTATAATTACAAATATAAAAGATGTTGCATACTTTATTCCGCACCCAATAGCAACAAAATATACAGGTGTTCACTATAAAAGATATAACTTTTATGCCTAGCTTTGATTAATAACGGGTATTTTCGGATAAAGATGAATTTAACTAAAAAACGAGTGGGTTTGGGTATAGGGAATGCTTAATAAAATTGATAGAGTAGCAAAACGCTATCCCATGCCGATGAAAAATATAGGGTATTCCATTTAAAATTGTCGAGAAAATCTATGATTCCCGTTTTGGACCATACTCTATATGACTTCTGATATTTCATGTAGCCATCCGTATAAAAATAAACGAGACCATATATATATATATATATATATATATATATATATATATATATATATATATATAAAATATCCTACTGAGAATAATAATTAATTTCGTTTGTTCTTGCAAGATACAGAGTAATAAACACATGTACATTCAAAGAAATTGTCATATCTTTGAAAGCACTCGGTATAAGATACTGAAATTTTGTTGAGGTAATGTACGAAGCGATGAGAATACAAATCTGGAATAATATATAGGGTGTTCCATTAAAAAATAAGTAAGTCTGTGTTGTCATAGACTTATGTGTAAATGTGCTGCCTAGCAAGCATTTTATCGCTCCGGTTTAATATTTTTTGTAATATAAATCCTTTAGATGTAGTAAAAGACGGGAGCTAAGATGCAGGACCCTATATATATATATATATATATATATATAGAGAGAGAGAGAGAGAGAGAGAGAGAGAGAGATGATATTTATAATGCTACATATCATAGTTAGATATTGGCTCAGAGTAAAAGTTTCATTAAACATCAAGTAATTGCATTAGAATTGATTAAGCACATATGTAAAGCGCAAGTTGCAGAAGTTCAAAGTAATATAAATCTAAGTACAAAAGTGATTATGGGGCATGTTGTTAGCCAGTTAATTCAAATTTCACAAGTATTAAATTATTATCATGGCTGAACAATATAATTATCATGTTAATAGTTTCCGAGCATCTTCGGAAGTGTAAAGTAGGTGGTTGATTCTATAAAATTCATGTAATCCATATGAATAAGTAGATTCTAGTCTGGTAACATAATATGCTTCTATTCTAAAACAAAAAGAAAAGAAATTGTATCAATTAACATAGGAGGGGTAAACTACATGCTAAAGTGTATGAAAATAGAACAGATTTAATAAGATTCATATAACTTATTAGTGAATAATGCGAAATTAAACAAATAATGTGTTAATAACTTACATATTAGTGTGTATAAAAAGTGTTACAACTTAAATTAACATTATGGATGTAATTTAAGTGTAAAAATTGAGAAACCAGGTTATATTGATTATGAACATAGATGTTGAGATGGAAGTTTTTAAAATAAACCATACGTGTGTTAGAAACTGGTGTATCCGCATTGACTTTGAGTCGTAGGATCCATTTCTGTTCATAGTTTTCCGGTAGGAAGTAGAATAAGTTAGTTATAAGTAAATTTTTATATGAAAATTTGAATATTTGTTGAAATTTAGATCGTTTAAGAATTTTAAAAGGAAGTAGGACAAATGTGGTATATATGGAAAGGAAATTTTGTGTAGAATTCAAAAATAATTATGTTTTTAAGATCTGTTCCCATATAAGAAAGTAATGTGCAAAATTAGTAATTACAAATTTCTGAAAAATGGTTAGCCAATCAGAATTAAGCTCTGTTATGTTTATATAGGCAAAATACTATAATTTGATTAGTTGCTAAGTAAGAAAAGCACATGAAGTTGTTATATCTTTTTCTCATTATCTGTTAATTCCTCGATGTGAGAACATGTCACTCGAGGTGTACATGAATTCAAAACTATTGAATTGTGTTTAGCATAACCTACAATAATGCACGTATTAAACAACTGAAATTCTAAAATTGTCATAAGTTAGGTTAACGTGAATATTTGTCCGAGTGATGTGGTATCGTTAAACGATTGAAAGTAAATTATGTAAATTATTTCGATTAATATAAAATGCTTATAACGAAATTAATATGGTATTATCATTTTAATAGAGGTAAAATTAAAACGTTTCAATTAAATAAAAATCGAATGCAGAAAAAATTATTGTATTTTATGATATAATAACCTTAAGTTAAATTATTATATTTGAAAATATAATAAATAAAGTCAAAGTGCTTCTGAAAAGTGTTGAATGAAATATTTATACAGCATACCTGTATGTGCTTATGCTGTAGATCTGCCACCGTTGGATCAATACTATTTATGGAATTCCAATTACTTCTGATTTGGATATTGGAACATTAATATTGAAAATTGGAGTAACTGAAAGAATGTAAACATAAATGTGAGTGTATGAATCTTATATTTTTATTTGAGGTTACGGTGAACATTATTATTGTTTATCACCTATATGAATGTGTGTAAAGGGTTTAGGTAAATTGTATACTAGTCTGGAAATGGTACAACCATTCATTAATTTTATAGTGATTCAATATTATTTTAAAAAGCTAAAGATACCGAAAATATATCTTCGTTATTATTTAGTCATGATGAAATATGTGAACAAACAGTGATAAGCGCATGCGCTCAACATGATATATAATTACAGGTGATACAAGGTGTTTGAATAAAGTTGAGAATATACAATTCGAGATTTATTTTAAAATCACAATTGATTTTATTTTTGGCAAAAGAACCCAACGCAAATGTTTAATGTTTTTTTGTTTTGATACTGAACTAATATTGAACTCTATCCCCTGGGAGGCTAGTCGAGGCAATTTTATTAAACAACAACGTGCTGAAGTTCTAATCAAATACATTATAATTTATTAATGCAATTCATCTCAAAATATTTCATGGGACTCAAACGTGGTGATAATTATAATTATATTAACAAATATAAATTAAAACATTACAATAAATTTATGAATTTCACAGATGCCAATTTTAATATATATATATATATATATATATATATATATATATATATATATATATATATATATATTTTGATAATATTTCCTCAAATTGTATTAATATCGATAGAATAATGTCGACTAGAATGTTATTGGAATATATATTTTATCTTTACGGCTAGAATATCGGTAGAACAATGAGACTCATCTAACAGGGGATAGGGATCATTGAAATTTAGAAGGAACCTGCCTTTAATATTATAAAATAAACTATCATGAAATTGAATTAAATTATTTGTTTGACTACAATAACCATAGTTAATATGACCAAGACACATTAAGGTAATGTCCTATTTAATTTAAAAAAATCTTAATTGATTAAATAAAATTGGATTATAATCTTTATTTCGCATAGATATATCTGTTAGACCCTGTACATAACAAATTCTTTTAAAAATATATGTGAGCATGCGCTATGAATACGCAACCATATGATTTATCATAAAGAAAAGTGAAATTTGACAAACCAGTAAGTATAAAGACGTTTGATTAATAAAAACCCAATTATCAAGAAAACATTTAAATTTCTAGAACAAATAACATTCCCTTTGAACATGCATACTTGTTGTTGCACATCATTGTTATTACAAAGGATATAAATTGTGAACATAACAATATAGTATCAATGTCAACAAAGTACTTACATATTTGTTCTTCTTTTCGTGGGTAACTGCTGCACAAGACGATTGTAAACACCAGCTGCTGCAACCTCCTATTCTGCCTCTCGAACATCCAAAGTTTTCTTTAAAATAATCAGCTTATTCACTTCGGTAAGTTTCACTATTAATATTAGACTATTGACGAATCTTTGTTTTAGGTTTATTGCTTCTTTAATAAATTAAATTCAAAAGTAAATTTTGAATGAGCATGGAGTATGGATGGTTGTCGTAAATTAAACACTTTTTAATAAACAAGGTGTATAATGAAAATAACTTATGGACACCACAATTTAATATGCACATCAACATATACGATTCACGTTTAAATAAACAAAGTCGAAACGGCAGGAATATTTTTATAACTCAACGAAACTTCCGAATTATGGTTTGAAAAGGTAAACTAACCTTATTTAAAATTATTTCACGAACAAAAGACTATCACTTGTTTCGTGACCACTTCCGAAACTAAACCGCACTTTGTTATATTCCCGATGTGATTTAATTTTGTTTAAAATTATATTTTCAAAAAAATTTCGCAACAGCTTGCTCTGGCAAGTTGTTGCAAAAGTTGAAAATCAAGAGCGAGTGTGTAGCTGAAACGCTTGTATTTATATCTATTTACTCGACAACCAAATTTTTCGAATGTTTCATTAGTTACGAGAAATATTTGCTTAATTCCTATTGGTTAAAGTAATTCTTAAATTACGAAAATTCTTTAAAACCTTATAACTTTCTTCCTATTTAACATTTCTTAAATCTAAAAACATTTCCAAAATCTCCATAATTTTCTCTACATTTTGAGACCAAACATGATCTAAATCGGACACTTAATAGCTACGTTAATTTTTACCCTTATTTATTGAATTTAAACTAATTCTATGCAATTTACAGGCTTGAAAATTACCTCTACATGAATAGGGGAAGCTACTGCACACTAATATACATCTCAAACATGCCTGCGGCCAATTTGAAAGGAAAAAATTCTTAAATCTAACAAAATTCTTACAAACTAAAATTAACAAAATTGAACATAAATATAAGGAATTACAACATAAAATTGAGGCTACCTTACTATTTTTGCCTCTACTAATTTATTTTATATGAATTGTCTCAATTAAAATTACTTTTCACAAAAATTGTATGTTCGAGGATATGACATAACCTCATATTGTCTCTATCAAATTAATGTTAAATTTCACATTTTTAAGCACAATAACTGTTAATGTACGTGTTTAAAATTATTGTTTAAGTCACAAATTAGTTTATTTACTCACTTTTGTAGGTTCATAAGTTCTCCTACGACTAGTGTCGGAATGTTGTCATACACTAGTTTAATATATATATATATATATATATATATATATATATATATATATATATATATATATATATATATATATATATATATATATATATATATATATATATATATATATATATATATATATATAGAATATAAAAGTTGTAAGTTATTTTGGGATAAAATCGAAACGTACAGTTAAAAATAAATCATTTGCTGATAACACTTCTACTCTTCGATTTATTTGAAATCATTTTCAAGAAGCTAAAATATGAACTAAGTAGAAAATTACAAACATTGATAAAGTATTTCTACTTACAGAACAGCTTGATTAAACACAGAGAAGAGTCTGTCAAATGCAAAGAACAAGTCAATCCACATTAATAAAGTCTGAAATTATCTAAAACTACCAAAATCATTACGTTGACATTGGCATTCTAATACTATTCAATTGGCACCGTCATACTCGGTCAATTCCAAATAATAAACAAGCAAATGTGCCAAAAACTATAAACCAGATCAATTAGGATACATGATACGTTAACAAAAAAAAAACCGCTGCAAATTGTATCAATATTTCCACATCAAAAAAATCGGTAAATAACTCGAAAACGATTACCTTTACAAAAAAATTACATGCCTACTTTCCGATTAGAAATTTAATTTTTTAATACCAAAATTTCAAAAAAATCGTGTGGGCGGGTTCCAAAATCCAGTTTTTTGGAAATATTTCGAAAATGACAAAATTTTCGAAAAAATTGCAAAAATACTTTTTGTGAGAAATTTTCTTGCTTATCTAATGGTATTTTCACTTTTTGAATATGTTAAGTAGTTCCGGTGATATTTAGGAAAAACCGGGTTTTTAAAGTGACGACTTTTTGCTAATATTTTGTAAACCGTTTGTTGTACAGAAAAATGATAAGGACAAAAAATACTCAAAATTATATTACCAATCACATATTAGAAGGAAAAAAAGAAAAAATTGCAAAAGGAGTACTTACCCCTCAACTTTAGCCCTTTGCCCGTACTCCACTGACCTCAAAATCAGTCGCTATGGTTAGTTGAGATCTATATGTGTGCCAAATTTCAAGTTGATATAATAAGTCCTTCGAAAGTTATGGAGTACACACAGACACAGACAAGATTTTTTTGCTCAAATTTTGTTTTTGGACGTTTTCGGTCATTTTAAAGCGATTGGGCAAATAAAATTTTTGAAAATTTTTGTAGCGATACAGTAGTTCCCGTCCGTTGGATGTGGAAGTAATTGCAATCACAGGTCAATTGCTAAGAACTTAGAATAGTACCACATTAACACAAAATAAAACATTTTAAATAAAACAAGACAATGATAATTAAAAATTATTATTAATTTTATTAATTAATTATTTTATATGATAATTTTTGAAAAAACTTTTCCCACAGAAAAGTTCTGCATTGACACAAACCAAAAATGCACTCCAAAAAAGTTAAAAGAAAATCGTACCATGTACAGGATAAACCAAAAAACAGTAATTCGACTCAACAGTAAAGTACCGTTATTTTTGATAATACAAGAAAATGTCACGTAGAAAAAGATGTTTAGAATAAAAAGTTATGCACAAATATGAAATAACAGCCGATTATGTTAAGTTTTTCGAAAATTTTTTATATACCCTAAAATGGACTTATTTATCTGAATTTAACTGAGATAATGAAAAGTTGTTTATGTTTAGATGGAGATGTTAAATGCCAATTTTTTTACCATCTTAAATTTACATTATTTGCCTTTTTTTCAAAAGTTTGTGCAAATAATTGATTTAAAATTTCGTTAACATGACCTTTTTAAATTTTAGCGATGTAATCTGCGTTATCGATGACTTTTTTTACATTTACGCCTCAAAGAGTTCATATGTTTAAAAATGCAAGTTAAAAAAAGATTGTCATTTTGTACAATAATCGGTTTCTGATAAACATATGGACTAAATATTCAAAGTAATGTAATAAATTTGCCTGTTGATTGAAAATACTTCATTTAAATGCTTGGAAAGATTTTCCGGGAAAAAAAGAACAAATCAATGTAAAAAGGAAGTTAGGTTTAATTAAGACACAACGGCCTCCTTCAATATAAAAACATTATGCAATAAAATTATAGCTCAAAATTTATAACTAAAATCATAATACAGGAAACAGTTTTTAGAATTTGAATTGAAACAATCGCCTCAATGTATCCATCTTCTCTTTCCATGCAAGTTGCAGTTCTATCCACAATTTTTTTTAAAACTTTTTTAATAACATCTGCAGGTATACTTTCAATCACTTCCTTTATAGTTCTTTCCAAGTGGCCGATGTTATTTAAATGGCGCTGGGAATACACTCTTTCCTTTACATAACCCCATAGAAAATAATCTAAGGGAGTTATGCCATTAAATCTAGGCGGCCAAGAAAACTACTAAATCGTCCAATTAATTTATGGTTAAGCAGTTCTTGCAGGTACTCTCGAATCACCCTTGTGCTATGGCATGGCGCTCCAACGTGTGGGAACCAGATATGCAGTCTTTCTTTAACGGTAATTCGTCCAAAAAATTTGGCAATAAATCATTCAAGGATTCTAAATAGCGCTGGACATTCATATTATTGCGAAAAAAGAATGGTCCAACTATTCTGTTCTTGTAAATTACGCACCAAACATTAGTTTTGAACGAATACTGATCACGGAGCTGTCTTGAAGAATTTGGATTTGTATCACTACACCAACGGCAATTTTGGGAGCTTACTTTTCGATTAGAAGTAAATGTGGATCATCCGTAAACAAAATATTTCTAGCAATGAACGGTGAATCTTCCAGCTCACCTTGAAACCACGAAGACAATTTAAAGCGTCGTTCACAATCTCCAGGCTTTCAAATATGGGTAAATGTTGGTTTATACGGATTAAATTAATTCGACCTCAAAATTATTCATGTTGCGGTTTTGCTTATTTTGGCAGGCAGAGAACAGAAAATTTCCGGGCAGAGGTATTGGGATTTTCTGCAACACATTGCTTATTTGCAACTAATTTTCTACATCAGTGGTCTAATGCTGATGTGATTTCTTAAAATTATTCAGAATACTTCCACATGCCTTTAATTTCTGAGATATTTTCGATGATAATATAATTAGTGTTATGATTATCATCGGTGATACCTCGAGTTAAAACCGATGCACGAGTTCAATTTTCTATAGGTTTCAAGGGGTGGTATCATCGATTATTAATCATAACACGTGTTATATTTGGTAAGAGAATATAATGAACGTTAATAAAAAATATATTTTCTCATATTGATAGTAAATATTACAGATGCAAGATAACCAATACAATTATTTATTTCTTTGAAACTTTTTGTCACTTTGACAGTAAACTATTTTATTCATTAAAATGACGAGACAGTCAACTTGCGGTGATAAGATTATCACCGATTTGATGGCCTATTCTGCGATTTTATTTTTGTATTTTAACCAATGAAAGTAATCAAAAATGTACCATGTGACATGTGAATTAAATTCTCAGTTTAATAACAGAAAGAGATTTTTTTAACAATATCTATTATAACAAGTTAGCCGTGAACAAATGACAGATAGATATTATTCAGTAATAATTAGTAGCTTGTCATTTAACAAACTTCTTTGAGATTGTGTATAGTGTTTATTAATTTGTAAACACTTAAATACTGTTTGAAATGAACTTCCTGTTGAGGAATTAACAGACATGATATGGGTACTGAGAGAATCCTGCACGAAAACAACCCGAGAAAATAACGTTGGAAAGGTTAGTAGATCGTTTTAATCGTACGGGTTCAGCAGTTTATGAAGAAAAAGAAAGGACAAAACCTGTACTGTGTGAGGAAAACGAACTTAACGTGACGGGTCCGTCCGAAGAATACTGAGTAAAAATAATCCATACCATATCCAGTTGCATCAAGAGTTACTCGAGGATGACTATCCCAGAAGGTTGCTTTTTGTGAATGTGCTTAACAATAAATCCACAATCAGGCGGATTTCTTTGATTTTGTCCTCTTTGGAGACGAAGCCCCGTTTTATAAAAATGGAACTGTGAATAGACACAATTTCCATTATTATTCGCCTTTCACTTTTTACGTCACAAGACTGCCTACGTGGGAGACCGTATGTTCCACCCCTATGGTTTCTTTTTCGGAGGGCTTTTTCAACCCCTACTTATTTTTGATTTTACTCGCTCACGTGTAAGACGCGTTTTTGCACCCTTATTTTTATGGGTTCTTTTCGGAGGCCCTTTTCAACCCTTGATAGAATTTCAATGTTGTATTAAGAGCCTTTTTGACAATAATTTTGTACTTGCTCACGTGAGGGGCATATCAGGTCTAGGGTTTGGTCTTGGACTTGGGGTTGGTCTTGGACCTGGGGTTGGTCTTAGGGTTATTTTTTTCTGTAACCCTAATTAAGTTCCTTTTGGTAGTATTAAGAGCAGTATCCCTGGAGGTTAGGCAAACGCACACGCATACAATGTTGGAAATTGCATAATTACACTAATAAGATATTATTATTAAAATTATCGATCCTATTGTTTTAAAATGGTCATATGCTATTGGGTACGTTCGGATGATCTTTCACCTATACGAGAAATTTATTTATACGTTGTATTTCTAATAAGGAAACGCTGCTTGCTATGCCCAGTCCGTGGAGTTATGTTTAATTAGCTTTTTGACATATGTATTTATGGTAAGGTCAGGCTTGCATGTAAAATAATATAGAGGTGAAACTAGCTAGCTAACGTGTTTTGCTGCTACACACATCACAGTATTGAAGATTCTGTTTATGTATTAGAAAACGTACTACAGTCTCGAAATAGAATGCAGATAAAATTGAAGGAAATGAATACGGTACAACTTCTTCGAACGAACTGTAAGATTTGAAAAGTGTGCATCATTTCCAGAGCCGTGCTGAAACCAGTTAATTTAGGGATAACCTTATGTCCATGTAATAATAATAATAATAATAATAGTGTCTGATAAAAACTGTCAGGAGTTATTAGCTGTTTTATAGGTTGTTACAATATAATCGTTCAAGCTGACGACGATGAGGTGATTGTATCTCAAAATCTCGATGATGGTGATGCTCTCTATGAAATTTCAAATAAAGTTAGATTACGTCACTCTTATTTCAGATTAAAAATTTTAAAGCGTTTAGTTGACATTGATATTAATCTCAACTGATAAAAATCCATATAGCGTGAAGTGTGTGTGTGTGTGTGTGTGTGTGTGTGTGTGTGTGTGTGTGTGTGTGTGTGTGTGTGTGTGTGTGTGTGTGTGTGTGTGTGTGTGTGTGTGTGTGTGTGTGTGTGTGTGTGTGTGTGTGTGTGTGTGTGCGTGTGTGTGTGTCAGCGTAATTAAGTATACAATAGTTTATGTAATCTGAAGATTCAATTATTTAAAGTAATTTTTGCGTTAGCAAAATTTTTAAAATATTTGTAGGTGTTTTGAATGTAAATTTTTATAAGTACAATATAATTGCTAAATACGAATAACAATAATCAGGTTTTGTGTATTACTTCCTAAATTAGTTGAAATGATTGGAATGTAATAGCCAGTTTATATACAACCATTCATAAAGCGTGTTTCAGTGAGACTACATGTGGACACGTTGTATAAAAATATTTCAGTTCAACATATGGTTATCGTTATTAAAACAACTGAAGGAAAAAACACTTCTACAGGTAAGCGTATTATTTTAATATATATATATATATATATACAAGGTGGTGCAGAGGAAACGCATGTTTTCGAACAGCTAGTACTCGGCGACGTGAGGATATTGACCTTGAACGAATGTTGGCAGACGGCCCATACAATGCCATTTCAGTCGCTATGGAGCGTTAGAGCGTACAACATCGTATGTTCATTGTCGAGCAGTTTTTAGAAACAATGATTCTGTAGTCACAGTGCAACGTCTTTTCCGTCAATATTTTAGAGTTGGACGTCGAGGTGCAGTGCCTGATCGAAATACCGTACTCCGATGGGTTGCAACGTTTAGAAGTACTGGTTCTGTGATGAAAAAGCAACCACCTGGTCTTCCCGTTCAGTTCGTACTCCGGAAAATGTAGACCGAGTCAGAACGGCAGTTGTTAGTAGTCCTAGACGATCGACTAGACGACATGCTGTAGCGCTGGGTATGTCACGTCGTTCGCTTCACCGCATCTTACATGATGACCTCAAGTTCCATCCATACAAAATAATGATCGTCCAGCAGCTTAATGAAGGGATTTTGTACAGCGCAGTGAGTTTTGTCGCATAATGGATGAAATGTTTACGGAAGATCCTGATGTTACAGTCTTCATGAGTGATGAAGCACATTTTCATCTTGACGGTTACGTCAATGTTCAAAACTGTCGGTATTGGGCATCGGAGAACCCACAAGAATTACACCAAAGACCTCTGCACAGTTTAAAGGTAACAGTGTGGTGCTGCATTTCAAAGTTGGGGATTGTCGGACCCTATTTTTTGAAGAAGAAGGAATTGCAGTTACTGTTACATCAGCTCGCTACGTTGAAATGTTAAACAACTTCCTTCGTCCAGAACTTGAAAGGCGTCAAGTGAACATGAGAGACATTTGGTTTCAGCAGGATGGTGCCGCAGCTCACACGGCGAGAACATCCATGGAAGTGGTTCGACAAATGTTCCCAGGACATGTGATTTCGAGATTTGGTGATGTTCACTGGCCCCTCGCTCACCCGACCTGTCGATATGTGACTTCTTTTGTGGGGATATTTAAAATCAAAAGTGTACATCAACAAGCCTCGCACACTCGATGACCTTAAGAATTCCATTCGTCAGGAAATTGAAGCCGTGCCGAATGAAATGTTGGAGAGCCGTCCGTAATTTTCAGGAGAGGATCCAAATTGGTATCCAGCAAGAAGGACGTCATCTCAAAGACATTATTTTCCGAACCTAAATATGGTATGTAATTTCAAAACTGCATTAAACAACCTATCATTTAATACTTGCTTTTATTATGTTCAACCCATTGTGTCCCAGTAATTCAATATTGAAAACATGCGTTTCCTCTGCACCACCTTGTATATATATATATATATATATATATATATATATATATATATATATACATATATATATATATATATATATATATATATATATATATATGGTTTTTACCTGATATTGCTAACAAAAATGTCGATAAAGATTTTTAAAATGTATTATTACTCTTATGGGATGACGTCATAAGATCAGCTCTACAAATAGTTGGTACGTATTCGTGGATTTTAAACTTGTAGTTATTGTTAATTCGCGTATAATAATAAAACCATTAAAACCTTTTGCCTTTTATTTCCATTATATCAGTTTGATATTCTTAAAAACATGTTAATTTAATTTAACTCTATGTTATATATATATATATATATATATATATATATATATATATATATATATATATATATATATATATATATATATATATATAAGTAATTATTACTTTCCGGTCTTTTTAATGGGGTTAACGAGCACGTCTCTATGAAATAATTTTGTGTGTATGTAATAGAACATGCAAATAAATCAGATATAATTTTCCGAATGTATAGGTGGTGCCTGTTTAGAAAGAGAGAATCTGCCTATACATAAAGCATCATTGTATTAAGGTAGAAATTATTTATTATTTCACGTCATGTTTAATTAGACTTTAATGTATTCAGTTTTGAAATGTAATCTGGTTTCCGCAAACTGTAAGACATGATTTCGGTTGATTGATTGAGATTGATCTGGTTGATTTGATCGAGCATGATTTGTTTGAGATTGATTGATTAATTAATTACTTGGTTTATTTGTGTGTGTGTGTGTGTGTGTGTGTGTGTGTGTGTGTGTGTGTGTGAGTGTGTGTGTGTGTGAGAGAGAGAGCCGAAAGAGAGAGAGAGAGAGAGGAAGAGAGAGAAACAAGATAGAGCAAGAGAGAGGTGTGCATTGTCAACTTCCATTATAGAAAATGTTCTTTAGTCTACACGCCACTAGATGGCACTAAAATCAGTTTCATCTCAAAGGGGCCAAGGCTCAGACCCTGATACAAGTCCTGTGTTACAAGGCTAGGGCCTCCTTATTAGTATACAATTTTTTATGACGGGACGAAGGCCTACAGCTGTAAGATTAAGTTAGAACCCGCATACAATTGCACCAAGTGGGCCACGATAGGGGCTAAGCTCTACACTTGTCTTATAAGGTTAGGGCCCCATACCATTACCAACCAGGGGGCCACGACAGGGGGCGAAGTCTCGAGAACAAGCTGCGAAGCCCTACACGTGTCTTACAACAACCTCCTTATTAGAAATACAACGTGTAAATAAATTTCTCGTGCAGGTAAAGATCATCCGAACGTACCCAATAGCATATGACCATTTTAAAACAATAGGATCGATAATTTTAATAATAATATCTTATTAGGGTAATTATGCAATTTCCAACATTGTATGCGTGTGCGTTTGCCTAACCTCCAGGGGTACTGCTCTTAATACTACCAAAAGGACCTTAATTAGGTTACAGCAGTCCATCAAAAATAACCCTAAGACCAACTCCAGGTCCAAGACCAACCCCAAGTCCAAGATCAAACCCTAGACCTGCACATGCCCCTCACGTCAGCAAGTACAAAATTACTGTGAAAAAGGCTCTTAATACAACAATGAAATTCTATCAAGGGTTGAAAATAATCCATAAAAATAAGGGTGAAAAAACGCGTCTTACACGTGAGCGAGTAAAAACAAAAATTATTAGGGGTTGAAAAAGGCCTCCGAAAAGAAATCATAGGGGTGGAAAGTACGGTCTTCCACGTAGACAGTCTTGTGACGTAAAAAGTGAAAGGCGGTGTTTGGGGTAGTATAGTTGGAGATCACGTAATTTGACCACATTTTTTCGATGGAACAGTTAATGGTCAGGTTTATTTGGACTTTTTAGAAAATCATTTACCATTACTGTTGACAAACGTTCCTCTTAACATTCGTCAAAGAATGTGGTTGTTACACGATGGAGCTCCGGTACATCACACTAGATTAATTCAAAATCATCTTAATACCCAGTTTCCTTGAAGATGGGGGGGGGGGAGAGGAGGACCCATTCCATGGCCAGCTCGTTTACCAGAGTTAAGTAAAATTGATTTCTTCAAGTGGGGTTATGTAAAAAACTGTGTGTATCAAACACCTCCAAGCACACAAGATGATATGAAGAATACAGTACGAGAAGCATTCCAGAGTATTAATGCACAAATGTTAAGATATGTCAGTCCAGAATTTGTTTTCGATGGACATGTATTATGAAATTAATTAATTTTATTAGAATGTTGCCTTAATAACCGATGTTCTTTGAATTTTTTATAATAATTTGTCACACTTTTACTTGTTTACGGCTAACTTGTTATAATAAAGATTTTTAAAAACATCTCTTTCTGTTTTTAAATTGAAAACATCTCATAAATTAACGATTTTAGCTATAGGGAGTGCTTAATAAAAATGAAAGACATACAGTGCATTTCACTTTTTAAAATAAAATACAGGACGATTCATTTGAAAAAATTCGAGTTTTGGCTCGCTCTATATTCAATTGGTGTAATAATGCAATAATAATAGCACTTTCTCGTACCAATGTCAAAAATTTATGCCTGGAAAAAATTATTGTTAGGTTGTTCTGTCTAGAGTATACAGGACGTTGAAATGAGAATGATTTTCGTGTATAATTGACCATAAGTTTTGAAATACCCTGTATAACGCAATGAAACCCTATATTGGAAGTATGGGGGAGATGAGCTTAATCTAAATTTGAAATAATATATAGGGTGTCCCATTTAAAAAAGTATGTTTGGTTCACCCTGGTAATATGTAACACCCTGTAAACACGAAAATAATTTTATAATGTGAGGTTTGAAGTTGCCTATAATTTCTGTAAATAACTTTTCCGCACCCTGTATATATATATATATATATATATATATATATATATATATATATATATATATATATATATATATATATCCTTAAGGCGTACCGCAAATCGATACCTCATTGTCGGGAATAAATCATTATTTTTAAAGCAATATCTTTTTATTTAAATCGATATGTAATATAAGTTCCATGTAATAAAACCGAATTAGTGCACAACAAAAACAAGAGTTTTACTTGATATTTTTTAGCTTCAAACTTTTCTATAATAAATAGAGTATTGATATTCAGAAGCTGTGAAAGAAAATGTTACAACTTTTCCAATTATATGCCGGAAGTACTACTGTTTTTATATAGAAAAAAGTATAATCGGGCACATCTGCTATACCTTTCTTTTGATATCTGAAAAAACAATGTAAGTGTTACGAGCAATTCTATCCTTAAGAAAATATCCGAACCTTTATCTATTAACAAGCAATTATGAAATTGTTAGCAAGCTTATAAATAAAAAATCTATTACATAGAAATACATATCAGCATTATAATAATCAAAACACGTATAAATCTATAATTTATTTATTTATTAATTTATTTTAATTCGGTTTTCAAAGGCCACTAAATTTTACAGGATTGTCTCTTAGTGTCCCGCTTAGGCAATATACTTAATATTAATGTATTATTTAATAAACTACAGCATTTTTATCTTCAGTTGAAGGTTAATTTCATTGAAGTTGAAATCATTATATAATTTCGGAGAGAGACTTTGAACTATTCAAGATTTGTAAAATTAAATAATAACATTGAATATAATGGTCGAAATTATAACTGAAAAACAATAATTATACTTTAACTCTTATGATTTGATCATTACGTAATTTTTAATAGACTTTAATTATTTTTACAATACCTTATATAATTTATTACGTTAAATCCGTTCCAAGTCAACGTATTTGAAGCGGAAGTGAAGTCGGTGGAACATCTAGTTACATGATCTCTATCTCTTAAAAATGTAGCTGGAGTCTAATTGTTCAATCAAAGAGAAACAGGTAGCGTCTGCTCAAAAGAAATTTTTAGAAACTTTAACTTTAATGATTTACAGACGATACACAAATTTTAACAACTTAACTGATATTCCCAATTTGAAATGGTACCTATTTCAATGTAATTGGTCATTTCATTTACCCACAAATACAATTACTTTCTAAAGATTTTGCAATACATATACAGATGTGTTTGTAAAAGTGCCGTAAATAAATTTACTCTATAAATATAAATAAATACATTTATAAATTAAAATGCGTTAGTTTCTCTTTGATATAATTAAAACAATGCACTAAAAAGGGCTCTTCTGTTATAAATATTGAAATTTAATTGTCCGTATACCGCAAAATTTCTTGTGCTGAAAAGGTAATTAAGTTAACTAATATTTAATGTAACTTTCCATAAAGTTAAAAGTAAAACTATTTACTATTACTTCTTTATAATTCTTTGATAGTTTTATATTACTTTTCTAAGCTTTTCTGCAATTTAATGTCCGGAGTAAAATTATATTATAAAGGGATTACTAAAATTACATTTTTTTGACGTTGATTAATTTAATCTATTATTTGCTTTTACTTTCGTTTTGATTTTACCAGAGTGTTAAGTGCTTTACATTTAATTACCCATCCATTAAATATTTATCACAAAAATTCTGATGTGGCCAGTGCATAATTTTTATATGCATTAGCAAAGAGAGTAATTGTAAGGGCAGAGAGTTAATTAGTCGCGATACGGCTATTTGTAACTTACTCATAGTTTCTTCTGTTTTCTCATGTCAGTTTCTGCCTACTCCGTAAGGGAATGCAGTGATAGGGTATGTGTGTACGTATCATGCTAATGACCTATTTCATTCGTAGAATGATATTTATAGTTTCACAATATTGGTCATCGTTGGGGATTTATAGTACCGAAAATCTTTACTTATACACCAATTGACTGGGAAAAAGCAAAAACTATTTTGCTCGATGGACAAAAACCAAATTTTATAGTTTCGCAACGTTAGTTGTCATTTGAGGCCTGTAATGTCCAAAATCTCTATACACCAATTTTATTAAGAAAACCGCCAAAATATTTTTTTCGGTAGACAAGAACCAAATTTTTTGGATTTACCATGTTGGTCATCTTTTATCACCAGTAATATCCAACTGCTTTATTTATTTACTAATTTTATTGGCAAACGGTCAAAATTATTTGATGCATATGGCCATCAACATTTTATGAATTTACCACATTGGTCATCTTCTAGGACCAGTAATATTAAATATCTTTATTTATACACCAATTCTTTGGAGAAATGTACCGAGCTGGTAGGCAAATTCGCACGAATACAATGTTCTGATTGGCCCTCATACTATCTCATAAGACAGAAACTTGTATTAGGGTGTTCCCCACTTGTCGAGGCCCCCTTGCTAATAAATAGTATTCTAATCAGGGGCCCTTATACTATCACATAAGACAGGTATCGGAACTTGTGTTAGGGTCTTCGCCCCTTTGCCAGAGCCCTCTTGACGGTAACTAGTATCCTAATAAGGAGCCTAATACTATCTCATAAGACATGTGTAGGAACTTGTGTTAGAGTCTTCGCCCCATTGTCGTGGCCCTCTTGGCGGGAAATTTGAATCTGTGGCGCTATCTAGTTGTGTATTTCTAGGACTAATGAATGTTTTTGTAATAGAGGTAGCACCACCTAGCGGTATATTTTTGTGCGAAATTTGAATTTGTGACGCCATCTACTGGTATATGTACTAATGAATGTTTTCTGTAGTAGAGATTGATCGTGGCTCCACGTAGCGGTATGTTTTTAAAAAGTACAATAGTGTTTCTGTAATAGAGTTCGATTATCGATAATAAAAAGATTTTTTGTAGTACGAGTCAAAAATGATTTTATTTATTAAGTCAATCTCATCACTACATAACATAATAATTATAAAGTCGTTTTTCTAAATGAATATTAAATTAGTACTTTTGCCTACTAGTCCTAAAGATCGTATTGAAACACCTTTACACTACAGCTGTTCATTAAATTGTTTTATACGATGGACCTCGGCTTTGAAATATTTGTGGAGGCGGTCAAGTAACACGCATTTAAACTCATCCAGTTCCACAACGCCATACTTTGTCTGTATGACACTCAGATTGAGTATCCTGTGTTCGACTACGGTCTCCAAATCCTGTGTTTTTGATTGGTTTAAATCATGTTGATGAATTTAGAGCAGATAATCTGTAATTATGGCATAACATTAAAACCTGTAACAGGAATAATCACTTACCAGTGTTGTATTGAAAGAACTTCTCGAGATGTAATTAGAATGAATTTTATAAACAAATTTTTTAATTACACCTCATTTCAATTTGAAATCGCTAAGTATTCGATCTTGCTTCCAGATTGTAAAAGAAATTTTTCGATTCAAAATACAGTTTTTGATTCAGGTTAAAGTTTACAAAAATCCCATCTATAATAAAACAATTTAAGATTTCTGTTTGATTGACCTTAAAAATACATAATTAAAAAAATATTACTTTGATTTTAGTTCAAGACAGTAAGGTCAGCCTTCGATAGTATTTACGTATGTATCTGAAATGTAGTTGTTGTGTCGAACTTGATTTGTAGCTTGTTTTATCTTACCTAAACCTGTTTACGTAAAAACGAACGTCATTAGATTGCAGCTAAAAACTGATGAAACATGCTCCAGCATTACGATTATCTCGCTATATATACCTAGCTGCTACGAGCTACCGCTTACTTTGTAGATACACTCAGAGATGATACTCTCCCTAAACGTGAGGGCAGAGGCGTGGAAAAACAGTCCATCATCCGCAAATCAGTCTCAATCAATTCAATCTCAACACGCTAAAACTAGTAAAACGCAGAAGTGAATGTACTGTGAGTATATAGGTAACAGAAAACCAACAGTTATTCACTCGTGCGTCAATCTCCCAAGAAGTTCTTTCAATACAGCACTAGTAAGTGATTGTTTCTGACTTTAACTTTTATTTTATTTATTTACTTCACTTAATTTCCTGTGCAGGTTTTAATGTTATGCTATAATTACACATATGGATTTACCTGCTCTAAATTCATCAACATGCTTTAAACCATTCAAAAACATTAAGGATTTGTAGTCGAATACAGGATATTCAATCTAAGTGTCATATCGACAAGTATGGCGAAAATGTTGTGGAACTGGAGGAGTTTAAATGCGTGTTACCTGACCGTTTCCACAAGTATTTCAAAGCCGAGAACCATCGTATACATTAATTTAATTAACAGATAAAGGGTAAAGCTGTTTTAATACGACCTTTAGGACCAGTAGGCAAAAGTATTAATTTAATATTCATTTAGAAAAACGATTTTATAATTGTTACGTTATGAAGCGATGAGATTGACTTAATAAATAAAATCATTTTTGACTCGTACTACAAAAAATCTTTTTATTATCTACAATTGAACTCTATTACAAAAACACTATTTTCAAACTTCCCGCCTTAACAATTACAGAAAATATTCATTAGTCCGTATACCACCAGATGGCGTCACAAACAAATTCAAATTTCGCGCAAAAATATACCGCTAGGTGGAGCTACCTTTATTACAGAAAACATTCATTAGTCCTAGAAATACACCTCTTGATGGCGTAACACACAAATTCAAATATCGCGCAAAATATACCGCTAGATAGAGACACCTCTATTACAGAAAACATTTATTAGTCCTAGAAATACTAAACAAGATAGCGCCATAAACAAATTCAAATTTTCTGCCAAGATGGCCACGACAAGGGGGCGAAGACTCTAACACAATTTGCTACACATGTCTTATGAGATAGTATGAGGCCCCTTATTAGAATATTATTTACCGTTAAAGGGGCCCTGGAAAGAGGCCGAAGGCACTAATACAAGTTCTTATACCTGTCTTATGTAATAGTATAAGGGCATCTTATTGGTATACTATTTATCAGCAAGGGGGCCTCAACAGGGGCGAAATATGATGGCCCTCTTATTTTTAAATTTCTCGCAATAACGAATACGCGCTCATGACCAATAAGAACACAGCGTCTTAGGCTCGAAAACAAACACACTCTTGGCGGAGGACCAATCAGAAACCAGAGGGACGTGGTCTCTAATTAGGCCCTCCAATCAGAACGATCGGCGTGGGGTTGTATGAGCGCGCGGGCACTCAGATAGAAGCGGGCGTGGTCTAGCCTTAAGATCACCAATCGGAACACTGTATGCCTGCGCATTTGCCTACCCTCCAGGGGTGGACTGCCAAAAAGGGTCTTAATACTGCTAAAAGGGCCCTAGTTACAGGTATGCACCATAAATACGTCATCAGGTGTTGGACAGACTAAGCTTCCGGTTAATTCCTTAATTCGTGTTACAGCAGACTTTTTCCGTTTTCTCCGAAATCCTTTTTGTGCATGTAACAATTTGTTACGTTAAATAAATGCTTTATTATTAAAAAATAAAAATAAAAATCGCTTCAGATCGTCAATTTGCCATTGAATCACTTTCAAAACAAGCAACATTTGGTAAACAAAACTAACTTTGACTTAAATCGTACTATACTTAAATTTTACAGAACTCCAAATTCCGCCTTAATAGCTTTTCACTGCAGGCATGGATGAGATCACAAATAATGTTCATAAATTCGTTGTGCTATCAATATGTTAACTAAATCAGAATAGATAATAATACACACAATATACACCAGCGTCAGCTCAAATGCTTATTGTCTTGAAATTATAATTGAAAATGTTGGGTAACAATCGCTTAAACGGAATCAACCTTGCAAGATCTGCTTCATCTAATCTCAATGTAATTTTAAATGTTCAGTATAAAGTTTCTTATTTAAATCCCAAAAAAATACAAGGATCAATTCCGATCATTTAAGAGTTAACAATCTTACAGCGTGAAATTTTGAATATAATTCACATACAAATAACAACCAACAGAAACAATAATAAATCGTTCAATGTACTGATGAAAGCGATTTGTTATAAAAGTTAATGGCTTGAAACATTCAAATTCAAAACAAATGTGTTAATCCGCTTGTAACTGAACACTGTATGGATAAAATGTTAATTACATAAAACCACCACAATCACAATAAATAGGCAAAGAAATGGATTACCTTCTGGATATTTCTTTAGGCCTTCTCAAACCCTGCACAACGAAGATCAGCTTGGATAGAAATCTCGCGATCCGACGGGAGATGGTCTCTCGTTGTACCTCTACTAGGTAGTCAATTACAGCATCCCCAAATGGCAAGTTCACTGTCTTTAAGATTTTAACTACCTGATTAACGGATTTATACAATCTATTTACACAGAACTAAGGCGATAAGCTATAGTTCTGGTGTCCTGGTGCCATTAATTATTATACCCGTTATTATGTACACGAAATCTTTTTATTACGTTTTTACAAAAGTTCTATATACAGTGAGTTCTTTGTCCACTAAGACGACTGGTGGTATATGCGGTGACTGGTGTGCTCCTTCAATAACTAATGTTCGGTAAACTTGATCCGATATAAAGCATTAAATACTTTACAAATAGGGTGCACTTGATTAAACACAACCCCTTTCACGAAATTCGAAACTGACGCCAAAGGTCCGATAAATCGATACAATGGCTAGGTTGTTGAACCACTACAATATTCACCAACTGGTGTTTAGACAAATAAACCCTACGAAACGTACAGAATCCCCCTTTCTGCCGTCCAACTTAAGACTGGCTAATCCACCGCGAAAAATAACCCATCTTCCTCTCTGCACTTACATCATGTCTTACACACTAGCGTCATATTATTTTAACCTCAATCGTTCACATGAGAGCTGCATTATTAGCTCTTACACAATCCAACGATTTTATCCCATGAATGATATCATGAACTTATTTTCACTTGAGGATATATTGCAGCTCAAATAAATTTTACACCTTCTGCAATGATAAATCTCAACTAAAACGAACCGGTGAACTTAACACAGAAAGACTCGCGGCACCGTTTCCCAACTGTACCTCAAGCTCACGTTGTCAGATACACACTACAAAAGCAAAAGCAACTTAATATTCGCGTCTCCCTCTTCTCCAAACCCTATTTTGATTTTACTTAACAACAAATCACGCTTTTAATTTTAAAACTCTATTCTAACTAACTAAACATTGGGAAATTTTTATAACATTTTCAATTCCAACTAAATTAACACCAACAACAAAACATTTTAGATCCAATCCGAAATTTAATCTTTTTAACACCAAAAATTCCATAACGTGAAAGCGAGTAAAAGAGAAAAAAATATGGCAAACAAACGTCCACACCTGACATGGATCATCTGTAAGCAATAGTGGCCGAGTTCAGTAAAACTATAAAGATGAAATTTGGAATAGGTAACCGTAGAACCATTAACATCAAGGCTGGAAAAATCATTAATACTGAATTACCTGAATTGAAATAAAAATTAATTAATTTTACAAATACCTGGGAATTGTGAAAAGTGACCGTACAAAACATGATAAAGTGAAACAAAATTGAAAAGTGAATTTAGGGAAAGACTACAAATTATTCAAATCCAAACTGAATTAAATTTAAAAATACTTTCGCCATTCCAGTGTTGTCCTACAGCTTTGGGGTCATTAAATAGACGCAAACTGATCTCTATTCACTCCAAAGGTCTATTAGAACCATGATGACTAGATATAATGTTCACCACCCCAAGTCCTGTGTGGATAGAATGTCTCTCCTTAGAAGATGTGAATTATTGGATTTATGTCAACTTCATGGCAACCAAATATTGTCACTAAGAAATTACTTCTAAGAAAAAGAAATGTTTCAAACCTAATTAGCTCTATAGTTGAAGTAGACTTAACACAGCACAGACGTTGACCAAAATCTGTCAAACAAATGGCGAATATCTGCCGAGACAGAGGGATTCGTCGTAGGCAATTCAAGACCAGGTTATACCTAAAAGAAATTATTTAAAGTACGTCATAAAATCTCCTAAGGCACCTGAAGGTAAATGTAGAAGGTGTGGTTCTCCACGTGAAACTATAGATCATATAATCTCGGCAAATCCCACACTGGCTCAAAGTGATTATCTAAACCGTCACAATACTGTAGCTAAGATAATACACCTGGAGTTATTAAAAATATACAATATACCTACTGAAACATCAAAATATTATCAATACAATCATGAGCCTGTCGTTAAAACTGATCAAATAAAAATTTCGTTTGATAGAACATTGTTAACACTTGTACCTAAACAACTAACAAGTTATTTACTCTTGCTAAAAATAAAACTGTGAAAATGTGATAAAACGGATTCAGAAATCAGTAATTATAGCCACCTGTGATACAGTTTTTCAATCGATCCTAGGAACCTGGAATACTTGTATTTATCCGTAACAACCAGAACACAGACAAATTGACAAAAAATGTAATTTGCGTTGACGAATTCCAGTATGGGATTTTAATTTAAAGTTGAAAATAAATCTGGTGAGTCAACTGTGGGGGTCGTCCTAAAGGACGGCTCATGTATAAATTGGAAGAAGATACAATTTTTTTTAAATAAAGAATATTTATTATGTAAGAGATGATTTTATGAACGAACTGTTATTTCTAATTAATTTATTTTTTATGAAAAAATAAAATACATTTCTTAGTTGGTGTAAAGCATGAGTTGACTGCATTTTACACAAATTATTTGTATTACTGATCCACAATCAGGATATTTACATGTCTTCCTACTACCTTTTTTGGGTAACTTGTCGGGGAAGTGGTCAATGTTGTCCTACCTTACGTATGTAGAAAGTGTGTAACTGATTGTTTTGCCTTCTGGAGTAGAACTTCGACTTGATATTGGACTTCGTGATGGAGTAGAAATATTCCTATGGAATAAGAGTGGTGACGAAGATGAATTGGTTTGCCTAGTTGAGATTCGAGGACGTCCAACAGGTTTGCGCTCTACCGGTGCAGACGTATATGATAGTAGGGTTATAGCTACTAGTTCTCTAAAGTTGGTAAGTTGATGGGTGTTGAACCTCCATGAATACGCCTAAATAACAAATACGAATCAATCATAACTGGATCGAATATGTGACACTCGACGCGATTTGTCCATTTCATTGATTTTGTCCTGATGTGATATCTTCCAAGTAACCCATCAATCATATCTACGCCGCCCATATGTTTATTATATTTGTGAATAATGTCTGGGCATTCAATAAATTCCTTCTTTTTGTTTTTGCGATCATACCTTCCAACTTGATTCGATTGAATTCCTTCAAATGATAATACTCCGGCGTATGTTGTCAACATTCGAATATTTTTAGTCTCCTTCCAGATGACGCTAGTGATATCAGCACCAAATTTATTGGCTTTCAATGCTTGTGATGGGTCTCGTTTCATTTTGGACATTTGTTTATCATTTGGTAACGGATTTTTTAGGCGATTTGATCGAGCAGTTACCAATGAATGTGTGCCTTTTGTCTTGTATTAGACGAGATATAACATTACCAGTCGCTCCTGAATCGGGTGCTCCATCAGGAATAACATTATCGCCTGCATCAGCACACTTCAAAATTATATGCAAAACCAAAATTATCAGCTAAGATATGTCCATCCCCCTAGCAACCCCAACTTTAAAATTTCCAATGCAACCGTACTTGTGACAGATCATTTTACAGCCCTTTTCATTGCAAATATAGTGATGCATCGTTTTTAGAAATCGGTTGAGATTTGACAGAATTATTGACGAAAAAAGAAAAGTTCATAAACCATCGTACGCGTTGTAATATATACACAAATGCCCTGTTTCTTTTAAATTTGTTATGTACTACATAAGCTTCAGCAAATAATAAACAAGATCCATTTAATGTATTGCTCAAAACGACCACCGTTAGTTTGCATACAATAATGCAACCTGTTTTCAAATTCTGTTCGAACATTACTCAAGACATACGTTGTTATTAATCGCCATTCTTCTACAATTCTCTGACGTAGCACTTCTAGTGTTTCAGGCTGCGTGGCATACACTCGTGATTTTAAATGGCCCCACAGGAAAAAGTCCAAAGGGGATAGATCCGGAGATCTAGGTGGCCATTAGACGATACCTCTTCTCCCAATCCAATGATCCGGGAAATGGTCATCCAAAAATTGCTGTACAGCAACAGTATACTGGGGGTGGGGAGGGGGGGGGGCGCTCCATCTTGTTGGAAAGTTATTTCATTTTCTATTAAATTGTCATCACTTTCCAACAACTCTGTTATCATAAAATTAACTGTACCATCCAATAATTCTAAATAGGCGTTTTCATTGAGATTACCTTCAATGAAAAATGGTCCAGAAATATGGTTGCCCAAAATTCCTGCCCAAACATTCAATTTTTCAAGAGTCTGAGTATGAAATTCCCTGATTCAATGAGGATTAGTTCCACTCCAGTAACAACATCTATGGCTATTCACTTCACCATTCATCATAAATGTGCATTCGCCGAAGAAACATGTATTGTAGAGAAGATTTCGGTTCAATAGAAGTTGTTCACTAAAGTATTCGCAAAATTGGTTACGACGATCAAAGTCATCTTCATGTAACTCTTGAACCAACATTATCTTAAATGGATGAAACTTGTATTTTTTTCAAAATTCAATGAACACCGGAACGGGATACGCCAGAAGTTTGAAACACAGCTTTAATCGACTGCTTATTATCCATCTGTACGTGGCCCAAAACTGCTTCATCGAACTGGGCCAGTTACTTCACGTTTCTTGTTTAAAACTGAACCCGTTTCAACGAACTTGTTCATCAGTTGTTTAACGTACTGGTGGCTTACGTTTTTTACTGGATGATTCACATTGAAAATTCCTGCTGTAGCTTTAGCGCAATCATGATTTAGATAATAAATTGCAACAATTTCTACCCTTTCCGGGATTTCAAAAACACGTTTACACTTTCAGCAACACGAAGAAACTAACGGTGCCGCGGACACAAGACTTATTTGTGACAGTGTCGTTTTGTTGTTTTAAAAAGTGATAATGTTTTAATTCGTATAAACTTTTCTTTGTTTTGCTTCAGTTTTTTTATTTGTGACTTTCTTTTGTAAGCAGATCGACACATCATTACAAAATATCTGGTGTGGAACACCATATGACCTTTAAACCTACAAAATGGTAATTAAAAGAAATGAAATAGTTTTAATAACTTTTTTTTAGGATAACTATGCAACCTCTTTTTTATACGTTCATAACGAAAACAGGCAACACTGTAAAAACAAAAACAATAATCCATGTCAGAATGACGTTTAGACATAAATATATGTTAACGTAAAAAAAATTTCAAAGCCACTCGTTTTTATAAAAATATCTATAATAAGCTTCAGCATTTTCAATCATGTTTATTTAATTTTTACATTTATTTTGCTTTACATTAAAAAACGTTATTAAGAAAATTTATGTAAAATTAAATTTTCTTTAAAAAATACGTCTACACTTTTTCTTATAAAATTACTCGTTATTCAGATAATGAAAAACATTGAACTAACACTTGAATTCTACCTCAGGAATTTTTTCAAAAAATTGCATAGAACACAATTAATCGATATGTTTAAGGTCTATATACAGATATTTTTATATCTTTGAAATATGTAGTTGTTTTAGAAATATTTGATAACAACCAAAAACTGCCCCTAATTAGAGTCAAATGAGAACAAGCTTAAATACAGAATTTTAAGTACGTTGGTATTTTTGTTCTGGAGTTATCGTGGATACTAGCATACATCCACACATTCGATTTAGCGATAGTGAAAAACAAGTCGATTGCATAACCTATACCTACATACGTAAGTAGGTTGGAAGGTAATAGGTGATGAGGTTGTGTGTAGTACATAAAAAACTTAAAAGAAATAGGGCATTTGTGTATAAATTACAACGCGTACGTTGGTTTGTGAACTTTTCGTTTTTCGCCAATAATTCCGTCAAATCTCAACCGATTTCTAAAAACGATACATCACTGTATTCGCAATGAAAAGGGCTTTAAAATGATATATCACAAATGGGATAGTTGAATTTGAAATTTTACAGTTGGGTTGCTTGGGGATGGGGGATGGACACATCGAGTTAGCTTTACTGTACAAAAGGCTCCCCCAAGAACAAACATCTTCGGGTCTCGGCGAATTTAGAAACATTTTTCGGTTTTCTGATTGTAGGGGAGTCAATTTTTCGTTGGGAACCCTATTTAATTTAAAATTAATACGTCGAAAAATACTCGCATACATGCACCAGAAATATTTATTATCAGTAAAACGAATTTTGTTAAATAATGTTTAATAAGTATATTATTTTACATCATTATACATTCAAATGTTATTGTTTTGTAGCACTTGTCTTTAGATAAATGTTTAAACCACAATATTTCAGCAGTGTCCTTGGTAAATGGTCATTTTGAACATTTAATAAAATAGTTATCTAACGTTTTTAGTTCGTTCTTATTTGTTGTTAGTTATTTTTGTTTATTTTGAGTTTTGTATATACGCTATTTATTTTATTACATTTTTTAAAGGTAGAAAATTACTGGTTTGATTTTGTCACAAAAAATTATAGAAAGTAGAAGTATTCTAAATGTCACATTCAGAGCTTGCTTGTTAAAAACATGAATATTTTTAAATCATAAACTAAAAATGCAATTTTCTTAAAAACAATCAATTTTAGAGAGTACATTATACAGACACAATTCGAAGGAATAAAATAGATGGTAAAATAATATACTGGGTGTTCCATTTAAAAAAATGAAGTTTTTGCTAATTGGAATCTCCTGAATTAATGCTTATCCAAAAAACACCCCGAACGCCAAACGAAACTTCTACTGTTCCGACATTTCAACCATCCTTTACCTTCGTACCTACCAAATAAGTTTAGTTGCTTATCACTGATAACGTTTATTTGGCAGCATTTATAGTGCACCAATTTTCGTCAAATCTTCATATTTTTCGCTCCAACTTGGCAACGTCGCAATTTATGGGCAAAGAAAAGATAGGGCTGGATGCAGAATTTTACGCTGAATTTGATGGTAAACAAATATACAGGGTGTCCTATTAAAAAAAGTAAACTTCGCGTTGTCTCGCTTAGGCTGAACATCCTGTATATCTCAAAGTATTTTAGAAATGTGTATCTGCGCAAACATAACAACTTTTATTTAAAACATTTGTTTGTATTTTTGATCCTAAGTAAGTTATTGCACTTCCACACACTAATGGGCCGCCCTGGATGTAAGAAACTGTAGAGTAGTACCTCATATTACATCTATTCTAAAAGCAATAATCTTGAAGGTTGCATACTTATACAATAAGTAGCAATTAAACGGGCAATATCATTATTTATTGCAACCTTTATTTAAAGACAAGCTTTAACTTTTGTTAATCATTAGTTAATAGGCGCCGGTAGTATAACTAGCCTTATAGACTATAGTGAATGTTAAGTAACTTCATCCAGCAGTATCATATATGAATTGAAAAATCAGTAATTCATTTAAGAATGTGAAGGAATAATTTCTTTAATTTACCCGTTTTAAAAGTTTTTATTCCTAGTTTATAAAATGCAATGATTATGATGTGAATTGAAATTAATGTTTTGAATGTCTTAAAATTTATGTAACAACCGGGATTACGAGAAATAAGTTTGTTGTCTAAGCAAGTTACCTTGTCAACAAGGATGATAGTCAATATTGTATAGAAATATTATTTCTTAGTTACTAGGTTAGTATTGTGAAACTAAGCAGGAATAATACAGTTAAAGCGTAAATGTATTTTTTATATTCTAGCATGTTAAGGAAGGTAAGCGTATACAGATTTGAATCTAATAAGCTTTGATGTAAAAACTTGATAAGGGTAGGGAAAGGAGACAGCAAACAATTCACCGTCAGTGACAAAATAAAAAATGTGGTACTGTATTCCCAAAGAGAGATCAGTAAGCCGTATCAATAAAAAAATAAATGTTTTACCATAAAAATACTACTTTAATTAAATTTGTTAGATATTAACTTGATCGAGAATATAAAGTGATTTAATAAACCGGAAAGTTACGATTATTACATTTCCATTCTGGTGTAAAAAAAAATAAACAAACTCATATTTGTGCTAAATTGTTTAAACAGATCAAGATAAAACCTGAATATCTATAGCAGCACAGAAATTTCACGCAATTAAAGTAACAATTTACTTAAGAAGTATACATGAAATTCTTTCGGTTCACTGTGATATGCACGAATTATATTAAGCATTTGCTTGGAGGCCTTCAGTTGCCTTCGCGATATGTTGGAGTTCGCTGCGAGTCCGCATGTTTCTGATCTTTATTTTCATGTATATTCGAGTGGTACCGTATTTTAGGCAGTTTTTTTTTCATAAAATTTTAGTGAATGTTGAGTAAACAGTGCTTAAATAAAATATATAATCGTAATGGAATAAATTTAAGGTGTTAACATTCAACCTCACGATTTATTTAATTAATATTAAGGTCAGTCTTTTATCTTTTTACCACATTTATTAATGTATAACTGTTTTCTTGAGAATTGCTCGAAAGCAACCGGCTTTTAACTTTGCAGTTTTGTTTATTGTCATGAATGTGTTAAAATACAGTATTACGTGATCTTGGTTTTAGACAAAAATTGAAATTCTCTATACTGCATTGCATAACCTTTTGATGTAATACAAAATACAGTTTGAAAATTACCGTGAATAATAAGTTATCAACAATATTACTTGTTTACCGGTCAGAATATAATTATACTTATGGCTGATTTTGCTAATAGTGTTATAAAAATACAGAAAAATATAATGAACATTTACCGTTGATTCATAATTACGTAAGAATTAACTTCATAGCAAAGAACATTAATTATGGTTTACTTTAGGACAATTTACTAATTCACTGATTTATAAACTTTCATAGCTAACGTAATGCAAAATTAAGTGGTTTATTATTTTTTTTTAATAATTAAGAGAATGTGAATTGTCATTGTAAACTCAAGACATAAGTAGTGGAGTAAGTTTTTGTAACCTAAGATCTTTAATAAGCAATCTAGCAACGAATTAGTTGATCTGCTGTGAAAGTTTATTTGAAGGTAAAACAAAAGTGAATGCTTATTAAGTGTGAACGAACGACTGGTTAATTAAATTCACAAAAAAAATGTACCTATATGATCAAAATTATATATTGCAAGGGGTGGTTTACTCAAGAATATTTTTATACTACTCACTCTACCAAAGTCGACAACAAAGTTTGTTTTGTTATATATCTGAAATGTTTTGTAAACATGAGGGACGAACCTAAAATTTACAGTTTTGTTAAACAATAATCAATTTCTACTCCAGTTAACTATATTTAATTATTCGTTATTCGTTTCGAAATTTAACTAGGTGTATTATTACTTAAATAAATTTTATTATTCAATATTTCAATTGTTAAAATTTACAGGGGATTTATACCCTTAGTTTTCATCTCAAAAACGGTGTTAGTCATCTTTCTTTACATGCACCCC
>JARFJB010001916.1:510000-652500 GCA_036346205.1 Vesta saturnalis | reverse complement strand
AAGAAAAAGTTGTTTAGAAATACAAATAAAGTCTAAATACGGAGTTTGAAGCAATATCGAATTTTTATGTTTTATTCGGAAAATAATTTTCCGGGAATTAGATGGTTTAATCAAAAGAAAGGCAATTTTTCTTTCATTTATTTTGCATCAGTTATACGTTTTTTCCAAGATTTTTATTAATAAAAATGTTTTCAAGAACTGCGACTTTGGTTTGAAATAAGATTATCTCCAAAAATGATGACTGCAATATAAATCTTATACGAATGTGCGAGGGGTCGTTTTTATATTCCCGGACTAAGCAATTTACAATATTAATGTAATTTTTCATTTTATTGATTTTAAATCACATATGCCATGGTAACGTGTTTGACAATTTATAAAACAATTGCAGCATTATTAGTTCTAATATCTGTCAGTTTGTGTTGTAACGTCTCAAAATGGACAAACTTGAATATCGAGTTGTTATAAAGTTTCTTATAAAATAAGGAGAATCTTGAAAATTCGTGAAGAAATGTTGATTGTATACAGGGATAATGGCCCTTCCAAGTCGACTATTTGTGAATGGTCAAAATTGTCTAAACACGGCCGAGAATCACTAGACGATGATCCCCGTCCAGGTCGGACTGTTGACATGATCACTTCGGATATTATTGAAAAAACCAAGTGTTTGGTATTGGAAGATGCAAGATTAAAGAAGCGACAATTAGCGTCTTTATTAGGAGTTTCAGAAACCACAGTTTTCAGAATTTTACACGATTACCGTGGCATGACGAGGGGCAGTGCGAGATGGGTTCCACGAAGGCTTACACCTTTTCAAATGCTTACTCGAGTGAAGGAGTGTGAAGAATTTTTGGCGCTTTGTGGTGACGAACCAGATTTAATTATCAATCTACTTATCACCGGAGATGAAACAAGAGTCGATGCAGTGGCATATTAGGGGTTCCTGTCCTCCCAAAAAGTTTAAAGTCTCCCCTTCTGCAGGAAAAATAATGGCAACCGTTTTTTGGGATTGCCAAGGAATTTTAATGATTGATTATCTGTAGAAGGGTGGTACAATCACAGGAGAGTACTATTCAAGCTTAATGCATAGCCTCACAGATGTTATTAAAGTGAAAAGACGCGGAAAACTAACGCGAAGTGTCCTGCTGCTTTGTGATAATGCACCAGCCCATAAGTCAAGAAATAGTCACTGGGGGCTAAATCCGGACTGTAAGGTGGATGATCAATTTCTACAAAGCCACATTTAGCAACGGCAGCTTTTGAAAGAAAAAAGCTGCCGTTGCTAAATGTGGTTTCTCAAAAGAACATTAAGGGGAAGAAAATTTAGGGACGATGATGAACTTATAGCGGCTGTTGAAAGCCATTTTGCGAACAAACCAAAAGAATATTTTTATAATGGGTTAAAGATGTTATTGAAACGATATAATGCTTGTATTGAAAAGCAAGGGGCCTATATTGAAAAATAAATTTCTGTTGTTCTAATCTACTCTTATCATGCCTAGTCCAAGAATACAAAAACGACCCCTAGTATATATATATATATATATATATATATATATATATATATATATATATATATATATATATATACAGGTATGGAAAAATATTATCGCTGGTCTCACTTACAATAAGTAAAACAAAGACAGTACAATCAGTTCATCATACATGCATCCCTTGGGTAGACTAGTATCAATGACCCATTTAATTGCTACTGTCAACGAGCATTGAAAGTCAGTGTTTTGCAAGACCCGAATTGTATACTTTTGTCCAAATTATTTAGTTAATTAATTATAGTAAAGTTAATAGAGCATATAAGCTCTTTATTATATTTTCAAAATATATACTTAAACAACTTCATTAACTTAATTAAATATAATTTTATCTAATAGTTTTGATATTAAATATATAATTGGAAAAAATAAAAAATATAATGAAGTTAAAATTTGCCCTGTTAAAATAAATGGATCTTTAACTGGTTTAGCTTCAATTTATGTTAATATTAAAATGGTTACTAAAAATGATCAAATTAAGATTCTATTTATTGAAGAAAATGAATTTCTTTGTATTTTTTTTTTTAAATATTGGTATAATAGATAAAATTATAATTGATATGAGAAGTGCAATTACTCCCCCGAACTGAATTTTATCACAGATAGGGTTACTGCCCTGCGCAAGGTGGAGGTCTTTTCGAAAATCTCACGCGCACGCACGTGTGTGTGTGTGTGTGTATAATGGCGAAAATTTCCGTTTTGAAGGTTCATTGTGCGTCTTTAAGTTTGTCATAAAGGTGCCGCTGAGGATTTGTGACCATAAATATAAATGTTCTTATGCTTGTTACTCTATCTAAACGGAGGTATTAGTAGAATTTAACTAAACTTCAATGCCGTTTCATTAAAATACTCGTAAAATTTTGTCTGTAAACATTGAGACCTCTATCCTTTATTGTTTGTTATAAACATTTATAGTGCATTTCCAGAATGAAACATTAAATATGTCACATTATTAGTAAAAGACTAAATAATCGAATTAGCCCAAAGCCATTATGCTAAAAAATTTAGAATGTTTTATATTTACATGTACCTAGTGATGTATAATGAAGGAAAAATTATTGTTTTCTTATCATTTCGGTAAAATCATTAATTCAGACATTTTATTAATAAAAACTATATCCAAAAAATGCGAGCACCAAATTTCATTTTGGGGATTACCACCAAATTATGACATATTAGTTATCCTGTTACCATATTTGGTTTCGCGATTTTCATAACGTTTAAGCCCAAAAATATTACAAACAATACAAGTAAATAAATTCCAGTTTAGGGTGGCGAAGTAGCAGCTAATTAGCACCAAATTATGACACATAGATGGTTTCGATTCAATTCTTAGCGAAGTACTTGTACATTCGCTGTGCTAACTTAAGCAGACACAAGTCTTTTTTTGTTAATGGAAGGCGTACCAATTTTTTTTTTTTTTTTGGTAATAAATTAGCACCGCTGTCTCTTTACGGCGACGTATGCTTTACTCTCGCCCACACTGTAAATAGCAAACAATTTAACGTTTTAACCACCGGTTTTCTAATGTTACAATAATAGTCAGTAGCATTATAAATGATGATTATTATTAGAAAAACGTTATTTTTCGAAATTGAATTATGATTAAAAATTTTTAATTCATGCGCACTATAAGTGAGAATTAATATTAAGTGCTGAGCATCAAATGTGATGAGTACTAGATATATATATATATATATATATATATATATATATATATATATATATCTGTGTGTGTGTGTGTCAGAATTTACATTAACATCTCTCGCATAAACATAAGTTTCATGGAGAAGGTTAGTTAATGTTTATTGCTATTATTAAGTGCAAATAATTAACGCTTGCGATCAATTAAATATTTTTCCATTACACTTTGAATACAACATTGCACGCACACTAGTATTATTTATAGACAATAAATAGTTTTTTTTTAGTTCATTTTAATGATTATTACACTTAATGTACTCTTAACGTAGTTATTAATTATGTAAATATTTTCTAGTAATTAAATACTGGGTACGATAAAAGAAGAAGCATAACCTTACTTAAAACAAAAGGTGACAGGGATGTAACATTTTTTAGTCTTGTGACTTACTTCCTTCAGATATTTATATAAAATTTCATATACATATATATATATATATATATATATATATATATATATATATATATAACATATATAACATATTGTATTAGATTAATAGCTCGTGTAAGTGGCGTCCGTAATTAATGATCCCATTAATCGTCTTTTTCAACTCTTCGCTTACAACTTTGATATACTTGAATTTTTATGACGATACGTCACGTCATTGGCATTTTATTTACTTACAATTACTGTCAACAATATAATAACAATAGTAACTAAGTAAATATCGATGACGTGTAAGCATTGATTTGAACATTCAAGTATCACATACACTATACAGTGTAGGCCAGGGTAGATGAATGAACAATAATACAGGAGGCAACCAAAATTTGATAAATCTTATTATACTGACCCAAAATGCAGTTTCATAAGTAAAATGTTTAGGTTCTAACCAAATAAATCTAGGTATTTGGCGTAATTGTTTCGAAAAATATTAGAACATTTGTACAGAAGTGTTTATTATATTTGCATAACGAGAACGAAGAAACAGAACTAGAACTTCCAAATTTTATAGTTTCACGTAGCTATAGGCTTTTTAAAAAACATGTTTTAAAGTTTTATATTTTAATTTAAGCACGTGATATTAAAGAAGTACTTCTACGTGCTATTGGAAACAACAAACACGCCGAAGCCTCCTGGACCAAAGCACCTCTGAGTTAGATTACCGAAATGGCAAGCACTTCGTGCAATAGTGCAATAGATTGACCCGAAGAAAATTAACCCCCAAATCCGATCTCACAGACCCACAGACACACATCTTCACCGATCAAGGGATTTCTTCGGCTTTCACCTTCATTCCATTTTCGTCGCCTTGAAGAATTCCGTAAGCTTAACCTTCCCGAAATCCATTACGCAATTCTGCCCCCCAGGTAAAAGACGTCTTGAAAACCTAAAACGCTAACTATTGATAAAAAATACATAATAACACCGCAATTAATTGTTATATATATATATATATATATATATATATATATATATATATATATATATAAACTGTGTCCACGGATTGAGAATTTCAAAACGATTTTTTCAGATTCGGCCCTGTTGCATTGAAAATGAATTTTCATCATATTTTAATTCTTTAAATTAAAAGCCTTTTTTGTGTATCAGAGCAAAATTTTATTAAGAAAAGCTGTTCAAAATCGAAAAATAATCGGCACAATCTCATGAAACCATTATTTTTATTTATTAAGACAACTATCATCTATTAGATCTAGGTATCTCTGCATACAACATTTCAAACAATACTGATTGTCATTTTATAGTCAATTTTCAATAATACATATTTCAAAGTGTCATTCTGTTACAACGATAACGCTTTAAGAAAGAATTTATCTTGTAAAGTGCTATGGTATTGGGGATGTTTTGTACATGTATGCTATTCAACTATTCAATGAAAAATATCCAGAAGTACACATTACGGTTAATGGAATAAAAAAATTAATAAGAAATTCGATGAGACGGGATCTGTTGAAGTCAAACAGCAAGCGAAAAATGCATACCGTGAAGACGATGATGCAGCTACCTCCTTAGCTATGCATTCATTATCCGAAAATCCCTGGTTTAGTTTACGTAGAAGAGCAGCGGTAGTTGGTTTTGGCAAAAGCCAGTTAAAGAATATACATATTCAAAGAAAACTCAATTATTCCATTTAAACCAAAAGCTTGTAATTATGACATTAGGCTTGATTTTTGTGAAAAAATTATAGATAACCGTTTTTTCACTATAATATTTTATTTTCCGATGATCGTGTACAACAAATGGAGTTGTTTTATCTCAAAACTCTCGATGTTGGGCTAGTGAAAATCCTCATTTCTGGATTCAATGTAAAGCCAATTTTTTAAAAAGGTAAATGTTTGGTGTGCTGTTTAACCAGGCAGAATAATTGGACCGTATTTTCTGGATGGGTCATTAAATCAGGAAGTATATTTGGATTGGATAGACAACTTTTTATTACCAAAATTAGAGAACGTTCCTTTGGAGCAAAGACGTACAATGTATTTTCAGCATGATGGCTGTTCGTCACATACGACTTTGGTAATAAGAGGATGGCTGGATGAATAGTTTCCGGAACGATGGATAGGACGATATGGACCGATATTCATTCCGCCCCGTTCTCCCGGCTTAGAAATTTTGGATTTTTTCTATGGGGCTACCTAAAACAGAAAGTGTACCAAACAGACATGAACCACAATTTTGAATATCTTAAACAAGCACCCCGGACATGCTAAGAAATGTATACAAAGATATTCGCATTAGAGTGGAAAGAGCTTTGAAGTTGCTGGAGGCTGCATCGACTAATTGTTCTTATTACTATTTAATGTACGTGACAAATATTGAAATGTCATTGATTAGATAATTATAATAGTAAACAATTTGAATACGAAGAACAAAAATTCTAAAATTTTACAATAATGACAATCAGTATTGTCTGTAATTAAATGACAATATATTGTTTGAAATGTATGCATAGATTCCTAGATTTAATCGATGTCTTAATAAATAAAAATTACGGTTTTAAGAAATTGTGCCGATTGTAATTCAAACTTTGCAGTCAATATTATTTTTCGATTCTGAACAGCTTTTTTAATAATATTTTGCTCTATTATACGCAAAATAGGTACTTTACCTGCAAAGAGAATAGGTTTTACTCTACCACCAACGCGGCTTTAAATTCAAAAAATTAAAAATGTGATGAAAATTCTTTTCCAATGCAACAGGGCTAAATCTGAAAAATCGTTTTGAAATTCCAAAATTTTTGGTCATTTACAACTATAATGAACTCAATCCGTAGACACAGTATATATATATATATATATATATATATATATATATATATATATATATATATATATACATGAAATCTTGTATAAATATCTGGATGAAGTAAGTCACACGGCTAAAAATGTTACATCCCTATCACCTTTTGTGTTAAAATGCCAATGACGTGACGTATCGTCATAAAAATTCAAGTATATCAAAGTTGTAAGCGAAGAGTTGAAAAAGACGATTAATGGGATCATTAATTACGGACGCCACTTACACGAGCTATTAATCTAATACAATATGTTATATATGTTATATATATATATATATATATATATATATATATATATATATATATATATATATATGTATATGAAATTTTATATAAATATCTGGATGAAGTAAGTCACACGGCTAAAAAATGTTACATCCCTATCACCTTTTGTGTTAAGTAAGGTTATGCTTCTTCTTTTATCGCACCCAGTATTTAATTACTAGAAAATATTTACAAAATTAATAACTACGTTAAGACTACATTAAGTATAATAATCATCAAAATGAACTAAAAAAACTATTTATTGTCTATAAATAATACGAGTGTGCTTGCAATGTTGTATTCAACGTGTAATGGAAAAATATTTAATTGATGGCAAGTGTTAATTATTTGCTCTTAATAATAGTAATAAATATTAACTAACCTTCTCCATGAAACTTATGTTTATGCGAGAGATGTTAATGTAAATTCTGACACATAAATCATACAAGGTGCTCCACTTGAAAAATACGTTTGTATTTAAAAATATACTGATTAGTGAATTATAATATATATTTAATTATATTTATTCTCATAAAAGAATTGGTTATTAAGAAAAATAATAAAAGGTGAATTCTAGTTTTACTATAATTTTTTTCGGTCATATGTGTCACACAGCACCATTTTATAATGACACTGAACACATCGTTAAGTTGAGTTTCCTAAACAAATTTTTGGGTTTTAATGAACTATCAGAAGATAGTTAATCTTTTTCGAAGATATTTCACACAGAATACTTATATGTATTTATTACTTACAGAATATAATATGTTATAGTAACAGAAAAATTAATATATCTGCACCTGACAGACGACTATGTTTAGTAGTAATTAATGTAAGAAATTACAAGGTAGAGACATTGAGAATTCCTAAAGATGAGATAAATTCCCAATTAGTAACTAATTAGTTACTACAAATATTTGAATAATTTATCAGGTAAAAGTACGCAGCATCTTAATTCTTCTTCACTTAACCTATTAACTTAATTCAATGACTTCAAAGCAGCTGTACCAAAAATGAGAACATGGTTAGTAAAAGTGTAAATCTGTCAACGTAATACAAATTTTTAAATAACGATTTCATCAAAGAAAGCTTTTTTATAATAAATATACAGGGTGATTTCTAACTTACGGAGGAAACTGAAAGGATAAGTAGAAGGGATCAAATTAAAATTGTTTTAAAAAATTAGATCAAATGCTAATAATAAAAAAGTTACAACGGTTTAAAGTTCTTATAAACAATCGAGCTTTTTTTATAAAGTACGTCATAAGTGTTGAATTCTAGTTTGGAATATTTGAAAGTTAGATAAACAAAGTTCACTTAAAATTTTAATAAGTTATGGTCATTTAAATTGTTCTTAAAAATACCCAGTTATGAGTGCTCATTGATTGAAAACCGCTGGTTTATTTAATCTAATCCAGTACGTCGAAATTACTTAAACTTTAATTGTTGTTATTGACGTATTTATGAATTATTAGTTACTAATTCGTCTGAAACGGTGAATTACAGTAATGAAGAATACGTAGATATGATAATGATGATAAATCACTACGGCTGCAGATAATTTACGATTATCAGAAAACTGGATTCGCTTGCGCAATTGTACGTTGAAATTCAAGGCCAACGTTTTGAACAACTTTTGTAATTTTTATAAATTTTGTTAATTAAATCTTCGTTCATTTTTATCTTTTGTTTTGTCTTAATTTTGTTGTTTTTTCATGCATACCTACCGTAAAAATAATACTATTACAAAATTAATTTATTAGATTGTGAGCGAAATGTGTGTGTGTTTCCATGTAAACGTGAATTATAACAAGTCAGCGGCACTCAATACATTGGCTGTAACTTATAAGAACTTTAAACCGTTGTAACCTTGTTATTATTACCATTTAATCAATTTTTTTTTAAAAACAACTGTGTTCTGATTCCCTCTACTTGCCCCTTCAGTTTCCTACGTAGTTTAGAAATCACTCTGTATAAATAAAATAACAAATAAGTAGTTATGGAAACAAATCTTTAAGGTAAAACAGCAAACTTAATGTGTTGTTTGTGTCTAATATCAAAGTTCCTAAGTATTTGTCCAATGTAAACAGAATTACAGAATGTGCAGTTCAATTTATTAATACCCGACTTCAAAAGGTCGTTTGTTGGATCTTTTGCGTTGAATAAAAATTTTAGAACATTTTCATTAGTTTTGAAAGCTACTAAAGTGTTGATTATATTGAAGTGTAACCAATTGTGCAATTCATTTTACTTATATATTTTCTCTTGATAATGATACATATTGTATTGAAACGCGTATAGAAATAAACAATTATAAAAAAAATTGTGGTATTATATTGCATTTGAAACATTAGTGCTATTAAATATGGAATTTGACGAAGTAAGGTTAAAGAATAAAAACTTTACTCTAACAGTTTGTTGTTTGACAACCTTTGATGCTCTCCCAATATTTAAATTAGGTCCAGTACTATTTTACGCTTCCCTTGCTGATATAAATGCACCTTTCTATTCATTAAAATTCTGGTATAATTTACCCTCGTGCATAGTTTAATGCATATGCTACGGGAACTCAGAAAGACTAAGCGAAGTCGTATTTTCCGGTTTACTTTATTGTGTCGTAATTTCGACTTACAAGTCGATCGTGGCCTTTCTAAGTTTGAGTAAGAATCGTTTATATGAAACAGTGCGTATACATAAATTAAGAACTACAATCTACAAGTCGACAATGTCTATTAGAAGTCAAAGTTAAGAAAAGATTACAACTCGCAACCTGGTGCGTTCACTTATCTTCTGGCGACTTTTACAATCTCAAGGCCAAATAAAAGAAATTTAACTCAAAATCAACTAGAGGTCATTGGCCTGAGAAAACTTCTTGGGCCAACTAAAATATTTGATATCGTTAAAAGCCAAGGTCAAAGTATCTAACCTTTGACTTCTTATTACCAATTTGAGTTTGACCAACATTCACCTACTTGGTCTTGAACACATTCCAGAACTAAAGGTCATTGACTGAGCCCGTTTTGACCTCTAGTTAACGTGGAGCCCATTTAAATTTCCTATAATTTAAACTTAAGGATCGCTTCAAATTGTACACCCCTTGTTGTCTTTTACATCGCTAACGTATTTGTCTTGCAAATTGGTTATACTGTTTATCTGACAAACCTCTAGTTAAGTATAATAAGGCGCTAAAGGCTGACATTAATTATAACCTAGTTTAGGGTTGCTTAGTACGTAGCAGTTCAAGTCTGTTTTTGGCTTTCTGTAACATAACTATGACATTCTTTTGTGTCTAGTTTTGCATTAACGAACTCTAAGTTAACCTAGATTCAGTTTTCATAATTATGACCTTGAAACTTGAATTATCAATGTCCGTTTGATTTAGGCTATATTTTTAGACCAACTGCTTTCAATTGTCACCGTTTGTGAGCATATTTGCATCTTCCTACATGTATACATATAAAGTTTAAAATGTAAATCATGAATGTAAGTTGTCGTTTTCTTACACACATGGTATGTACGCCATTCTATTTTATGAATGTAATGGAGTATTTAATTTTTTCTCCTAATGAAAATTTTCGTCATTTGTATTATATAATCGTATTACAAAAATTGAATTACAATAATGGTTTTGTATATATATATATATATATATATATATATATATATATATATATATATATATATTTAACTACCGGGACTTCTGTTAATATATTAGATAGCATTCCCCTCTCTGATAGAAATCTTAATTAACAATAATTTATTTCATTTTTCTTCTGCCAATGAAATAAGTTTATAAAGTTCCTAAACATTTTTCCCTATACGACAAAAGGGAGACTCTCATTTTGTCTTTTAACCTTTCAACTTCCTTTATGATTCTAACACTTCAATTTAAATTCCTAGCCACTTTTACACTTGGATCATATTTCTACTAAATTTAATTGCGTTTCAATAGTCTTAGTAATTTCAACAATTTTAATAAATATACTGATTTACATAAATTCAATACACACAAAGAACAATACAATAGTTTCAATCAATTCAACAATTTCAACAAAATTAATAAAAATAAAAAAATGCAAGGTCTTAATAAATCAATAAGTCACAGTAATTTATTTTCACTTTCGTTCAATATGTGTTTAACTTCTTTTATTTATAAATTTCATTTAAATACCATACAGTAAACAAAATTGCCTTATATACATTGTACCTTTGCTTATTGATTTAATAATAATCTCAGCCTGATTTTAAAAAATACCGTTTTTTTAATAATTCTATTAATACCATCATAATTCAAGCAATGGTCCAGGCTTAACATAGAATTTAATTTTTACATAAACTGTTGGATATTCTCTAGGATTTCAGAATTAGCGTTCTGTTTGCAGCATCGCCATGTAAAGGAATAACGTTGATGACGGACTCGCCATGTAATGGCATGTTAATGAAGGGTTTTACAGGGATCAGGTATGTTAACAGATATACTAATTTGGTTTAATTTACATTTAATCATTTTCTTACCGACTACGTTATGCATTATAACATTCGCCTCTGTGATAAACGTCTTAATGGACAGGGGAGTGTACGAAGTTTCTTACTGTAACACTTATTTGAATATACGTTGGATTTTGCGTTTAATTTTTTACATATCTGTGTATTTTGAACCTTCCATATACATATGTAGGTATGGAGCTCATTTTACGACTTTTGGACCAAGTTTCGCCCAGTTCGGCCATCATGTCTAAATGTCTGTATGTAGCACAATCGCTGGAGGGTTGATTTCCTGCGCACTTGACACAGCGTGCCACCGCTCTGCAGCAACGCTGTGTATGACGGAATTCCTGGCACCGGTGACACTGTCTGATGCCGAATTTTCGCCTCAAGTCTTCGATGGAGACACGAAGCCGTACTACGTACTCAATCTCTCGGATTTTCCTTGCTTCCTCTTCTGTTGGGAGCGTGACCAGCAGAAGCGGGATCGGTCTTCCTTACTTCTTCATCCTGAAACAAGAAATAGGATTAATAGCGCGTTCTTTTAGATCTTTGTAAACGTCGCTCTCGGAGACTTCTACAGGTACTCCCGTAGAACCACCTTGAACGTACGTTCACAAGTTGTCTGATAGGTATGATACGGAGTTCCATCCCTATCCATATACCGCATTAGCCTGTCACGGTCCTTGGCTGTGGGAGTCTGTATCCTGAATCCATCGCTGATTCCCTTCGCTCGGGTGAAGGCGATCGCTCATCGGTTCAATTCTCGAGAGAACGCGACTCAGTTCTCCATCTCGCGAAGGATTTCCGGCGGCACCCTGTCGCTGATAACGGTGGATTTCATGGCTTCCCGTCTTGTCTGGAAGGGCCCCGTACGCGTTGGTGATCGGTGTGGGCATTATCGGACGGTCTAACGATGTATTCTTAGGCTTCTTCTTCTCCATCCGAAATTATTCGTCGGGCAATGCCTCTGATGCGTCGTGCATCGGTGGCGCGGCTACTACGGTTGCGGTAGCCGGAATCTCTTCTGTCTTCTTCTTTCTTCTCTTCCTGTTGTTGTCCTGGCTGCAAGGCGCGTTGCTCGGTGTCGGTGGTGCGTCCAACGGCGGAAACTCTATTATACTTGGCAGCGTGGTAACATAGCAGCTTTCAGACTCGTGTGCTCTACCCGGCATCGTGATAACGATGCTGGTAGAGGCTGATCGATTGTTCTTTTTAAAACGCTTAAGCGATTTTTATTTCTTGAATCACGCGTACGTACTTAAAATTTTGTATTTAAGCTTGTTTCCATTTCTCCTGGAGTTGATTACATTTTGGGAAAAATTCAGTGGAGGAACATAGTTTTTAAAGAAAATTTACTCTTACATAACTTTTCTTTATAAAGTTTCTTAATCTAAAGCAAGTAACTGTAAAAATCAAACAAATATGATTGAAAATGCTTAAACTGTATTCTCTATATTTTTATAGAAGCGGGCAATATCTAGATGTCTATTAACCTTATGACATGAAGTTTTAAACGTGTGTTTGACATAAATTATGGTTTTTGTTTTCACAATGTTGCCTACTTTCCTGGTGAACTTGTTCTAATAATTTTGGTTTCTTTCTTTTTCTGGTCATTAGCTATAATTAATTATAATTGCTAATAACTATATTCATACTATTCATAAACCAGCCAATTAATTACGTAGTAATATTCAAACTAGACTTAAGCACAAAATGGTCAGACCTATATAATAAATAATACTAAAACAATGCCCACTAATTACTTTATTTTATTTATTTCGTCGGTATACAATGCTTCCCAAAGTAGTATAAAACCGTTGACAAAAATATTTCCGAAAAATGCTCGCGCACATCTATTTTTTATTTTCAACTCCTATCCCTTTCCCCCTAAGGCGTACCACCAGCAGCTTTCAATTCTAACTGCAATACCTTGATTGATAACTGTTTGGATTACAACAAAAGTCAGTTGCCAAATAACGCAGATTTTACCAAAACGTTTTCAATTAAGGGTGAAAGTATTTTGAATTAAATATGCAGAATGGAGTTCTCCGCTAAAAAATCTAACATAACTTCTTTGACGGGGTGTGGTAGCTAGTTCGCTTGTCCAGCAAGTAATATTTCCTACTCAAGCATTTTTTATGTATATTTTCTGTTTTTTCCAATAAAGGCTTTTGTATTATGAACTGTAGACATGTTTGGAACCGAGATTTGTTAAGACCTAGCTGACTTGTGCTTTGGTAGAAAAAGTTCGTAACAGCTGCTGCAGGAAGCAAATTCAATCTAGATAGATTTCATACAAGCAGAGATGCTGCACACCAAGTTCAGACGTTATTTCCGTCGGACCGTTACCCCGAAAAGCTAAGATCCATATCCGATCTACAAACCATCTCTTTCGTTGTGTAAAGCCTAGGGATATACACAAAACCCTTAGTCTTGGCCTATGTATAGCATGCTTCTAAACCCATCGACATGCTGGGTGAAAAAGAAGATGATAATGGTGAAAATTAGTAAACATTCACACTGGAACAAAAATGAACAACAACGCTCACCGTCCCAGGCTCTTCTATGCGTCGAAAATTTCTTTTAAATATTGATAAACTGCAGTTTAGCGGCTAAATAAATATTTTCTGTTAGATATGTTACTAATTTCAAATACTGTTTGCTACTCATTCCTATCATTGTAACTAGAGTAACCAATTTTCGATTTTTACATTTTGTAAAAACAACGATACCTTTCAAAACGTTGTATCTCAAGATCAATTTGGCGTTACAAAATGATTTTTGGTAGTTGAATAGTAACAAATTTACTGTAGTTTGAAAGTTGTCTTATAAGCCTCTATTGAGGAACTCGCCATTTAGAAGCTATCGGGTAAAAATAGTGGCAATTTCACCTAATCCTCAGGGGCTGTAACTTCGAAACTAAATCCACATTTTAGCAATCTACCTTACAATAGTGACTATACTGGGTGTCCAAAGCGTCACGCGACGGAAGATTGTGGCTTCGCTGTTGGTTTTTTATTAAAATCATTTATTCAAAAGTTATATGGTTCCAATACGGGCACAACTTAGCACCTACAGTGTGATTCGTAAAACTAAGGGGTATCAACTTTTTTTATTTTAAATGAAACACTCTGTATATTATTATATTTTTGGATAGCCTAATGAATAAGCTTTTAAAAGATGTATTTCCATTTTTTTAATTATTTTATAACGTAACGATTTAATAGTGCCATGATTTCAAGTCACAATACCAGATTAGTAATAGTAATAATTAATTTTATTAAATATTTTTAACAATAAACTAAACAATGTAATATTGAAATAATAAACAAACAATTAACAAGAACAAGAAGTAGGTAAGTCAAACATATGCAAATGTGCACTTAAAAAAATTGTAAATTATGTAACATTTGTTGGGTTACATTACGAAACGCTTGTTGAATTCTTTCCCTCATATTTTCTGCGGTAGTCGATGTTCTACAAACTTCATTTTTAAAGTAGCCCCATAAAAAATAGTCCATGAAAGTCAGGTCGGGTAATCTAGCTGGCCACCTGATAGGACCATAACGACCTATCCAAGGATCAGGAACTTGCTGATTTAAAAACTCCGTCACATCACAAGCCGAAAGTGCAGGAGCGCCATCTTGTTGGAACCATATTTCCTCATTAGCGAATGGGATGTTCTCTTTAATCCATGGTAGCACGTTGGTTCGCAATAAATTTAAATATTTACTGCATTTAAATTATTTTCCAAAAATAGGGTCCTAATAATCTGTTGCCAATAATACCAGCCCAAACATTGAGACTCCATCGATGCTGATTGTTTCTGTATTTAATTATACGTGGATTTTCGATGGCGTAATAATGACAATTATGTCTATTTACAAAATAATTGTTACGAAAAGTAGATTCGTCTGTCATCATAACTGTATTAAAAAAATTATGTGGTTGTTGCAATCCCCAACGACAGTAATTTAATCTATTTTAGAAATCATGTTCATCGAATGACGGGTGGAGTTGGATCTTGTATGGATGGTATTTATATTCATTAATTATATTGTGTATTGTTGATTTCTGTAAATCATGTTCCACTGCAATTTTTCTAATACTTATTTGCGGGTTGAGTTTCCTCGTTTACACGTTTTGGACAATTGTTCTTTTTATATGCAATCGATCCTGTTTCCTCAAATCTACTTTTTAAATTCAAAGCACTCTTTCATATGGACAGCGGGTATCGGGAAATTTTTGTTTATAAATTCTAGAAGCAAGTAAACAATTACCTTGGGCTTCTCCTATTATGTAAATCATTTGAATTAATTCGTTCTTCGTATATTTCATTTTAAAATTTACAGTTAACTTCTCTTATATCAAGTTTTCTTCTAAATACAAATGTAGTAAAAAAGTAGTTTTGAAAGAAATCAAGTTAAAATAAATCTAATTGACATACTAAGTTTTGTTTTATTGTTTTTAAATCATGGCACTCTATTAAATCACGTTATAAAATAATTATAGAAAAATTAAAAAACAGAAACATTTTAAAAACTATAAATTTTAGCGGTATCAGTGTATTTAGATAAAAGTTAGGTCTTTAAGAGTACTATTCGCCCATATCAAAATATACAGGGTAAAATAAGAGAATTGATGTACGTTGAACATGCTAAAGTTTCACAAGGAGCCTTCTCTCCCCTATTCATTATATCAATAAAACGTTTAAATCATTTCAAAGCCTATGCCTAGCTTAATTATATCCCTGAACTAATTTGTCTCAACTTAGATAATAAACCAAGAATTAATTTTTATCGCTAACCTTACATTCAGGAACAAATACATTTTTGTTAAATAACTTGGCAACGTTGCATTTTATAAGTACAAATATATACATCATTGAAAGGTTTATTCATTAGGCTATCTAAAAATGTAATGATATACAGGGTGTTCCATTTAAAATAAAAAAGGTGATACTCCCCCTACTTTTACGAATCACCCTGTAGGTGATAAAATATTTTTAAGTTGTGCACGTATTGGAGCCATATAAATTTTGTATAAATGATTTTAATGAAAAATCAACAGCAAAGCCACAATCTTCAGTCGCGTGAAGCTTTGGACACCCGGTATACATTTTTCCTCAGATGCTAGTTTGGCAAAAAATGAAAAAATTTCTCGAATTACACAAATGTGTCAGATTTTATGTTGCACAGCCAACCAAATCGAACTATGCGGCATATTGTACTGATACCAAATTGCAGCGAATATTAGACTAGTCTTTTCAGTGACAATTTTTAACAAATGAAGATCTTTAGTTTATTATATTTTTCAGGTATCACATAGAAAACTAATTCATTTACAATGATGTATTTTATTAAATAAATACTGAATATTTGTGTAAAATGAGTGTGTTCGTACAATAATCCTCCGAATACGATGCGTGCTTAAAGTTCTGTAGAAAAATTTTGTGGTGATTTATCACTCATGCTTGATGTACTTGGAAATAGGACGAATGCTAACGCACTCGTCCTATTTAGGCAAGTGCATCCAGCATTCGTGGCACCACCACAAAAATTGTCGACAATACTTTGAGTATTTAATAAAAATCGAAACAGTCTATTTTTTGAATTTAAGCCAATTAGGAGCTGATTACACTGACAATCTTTCCATACTAAGGAGTAAGTTCTTACAGGGATAATACAGGTGAAAATAAAAGTAAAAAAATATACTGGGTTAATAATAATTATTATTTATAACACAATTACTATAAACAATTTTGGGTCTTTCTTAATTTTCAGTTCAATTTTCCTGCACTTTCTTTGGATTATCTTGCTGAATCCAAGTCGTGGTAGGAATCTTTTGGTAATTTTGTCCGGTCAGAATCACTCGTAGTTGTTGTCTTTATAATATCGCCACGAGTGGTTTTCGCCACTATTCGTGATCTGAGAAAAATTACGGGCAAGATTCCTACCACTTATTGTCGTATATACGACAATCCAACTCAAAATTTAACTACCAATCGAAACAGTCTATTTTTGAATTTGAGCCAATTACGATTTGATTACGCTGGCAATCTTTCCATACTAAGGATCAAGTTCTTACAGCGATAATACAGGTAAATAGAAAAATAAAGGTAGAAAAATTCGGCAACAAACTGTATTAATAATTATTATCGTTTATAACACAATTACTATAAATAACTGCATTTCGAAAAAAAAACTTAAACTTTTTCTTTGGATTGTGTTTTTGAATACAACTCCTGGTAAGAATCTTTTGGTAATGTTTGTCAGTCAGAATCACTCGTAGTTGTTGTCTTTCTTCACAACAACTATTCGTGATCTGACTGACAAAAATTACCGGCAAGATTCCTACCATTTGTATTATATACGACAAACCTTGGGAAATTAGTCTGGGTACCAACACGTGCAACATACTCAAAACTTATCTCTATCCTAATGAATGCAAACAATCTCTGCTATTTAACTGGGCTATTTTGATAATTCTTTCTAATGAATGTCGAAAATTGTAAATGTTGGAATTTTCTCGTACGTTAATATTCTTGCTGAGTAATACAAATTTTATTCTTTTATTAATTGTAAATCATTTAGGATAATCTTTTAGACCTTTCTTTAATTTTCTTGAGCGAAACATTAAACTTTTAAAATGTCGAAAAAACTATGCAATTCTTCCCAAGAATATGTTCATTATAATTATGTATAACGCTTTTAGGCATATAATTTTGTTGTTATACGTACCTATAAGAGATTATTTAGACGCTCATTACCACTATTACAGTTAAATAAAAATAATTTAGGAGTAATTTACAATTAAACTGATCTCACACATCATCTGTACATACAAAAGAAAATCACTTAATTATTCAAGTTGCGTAGCTTAATAATAGCATACTTAATATTAACACAGAATTAGGTTTTGTGATAATCATAAAACTATTATTACATCTTTGTTATCTTAATAACGACGAGAATTAAAATTTTTTATTCTTTACACAGCAGTTTTGTAAAGATAATTTTTGATAGAAATTATGTAGATATTCGTCAATTAAACCCTTCTTGAAGGATCACAAAGATATTAAAACGTCAATTAATGAACAACGTTTTTGTTGCTAAGAGTAAGAACAGTTATCGAGCTTCTGGGTTAAATACTGTAATAGCATTTGCAATTACTCTAGTATTTCCGACATACATTAAGATATTGAAAAATCAAGACTATTTTCAACAAACTGGGAAAGGATAGAGGAGAAATCACCTTTTATTTTTTGTTACTGTACCAAACATTTGAAGTTTTGCAAATAGAATATTAAGTAAGAGTAGTCCAATTTAGTAAATTTATCTATATGAATTATACCTATACAGACTTTCACAAATTGTGTAGAACAACCATAAAGTATTTTATTAGTCCATGGTATTACAAAATCTGAGTTAGATAAACTGGATGCCATGTTTTTTTTTGTCTTGTGAGAATGTAGTGGGTCACAATTAACCTGAAAAATTTATCATTCTTTGTACATATTTTTCAAATTTCGAATGTACGATTTTTAAATGTACATTTTTTAACGGAAGTATAAAAAATCAATATTGTTTGACTTTATTACTGAAGTAGTAAGTAATTGTATTGGGAATTTTCCCCAAACAAGGTTTCTTAAACAATAACAAAAACAAACCAAACAAGAACGTAGGCTGATAATAAATTCTTAAGTAATTAATAACATAATGTAGTCCCCGTGTACAAATAACTATTTTATTTTTCCATTTAATTTCCATCAACCTTCAAACTTATTTTGCAATCTACGTTTTGAAATTCGGCTTTGTAATAAAAGGTTTATGTTTGTATTTGTGCGGATTGTTAAGTAATCAAATATTACGATTCCCATGACACTGATAAATAGATGTGTTTGCTTCACTAGCACATATATGGTATAGAACATTACACGACCTTCCAACATACAGAATGGAAATTAAAAGAAATGAAATAATTTTAATAACATTTTTTAGGATAATTATGCAACCTCTTTTATAATAAATTCATTACGAATATATGCAACATTGTAAAAACAGAAACAATAATCTATGTCAAACAGACGATTAAAACTTCATACCTAACAGAGGTTAATAGACATCTAAATGCTAACTTAGAAAATTAAAAGAAATGAAATAATTTGAATTATAATTTTTTAAGGTAACTATGCAACCTATTTTATATACGTTCATAACGTAAACAGGCAACATTGTAAAAACAAAAAAATATTCTTTGAGAATGACTTTTAAAACTTCATGTCAGATCGATATTAATATATACATGTTACTTTAAAAAAATTCAAACCATTTTCAATCATATTTAATTAATTTTTTGACTTACCTTGTGTTATATTAGAAAACCTTATGAAAAAAAGTTATGTAAAATTAAATTTTGTTTAAAAAATATGTCTACACTTTTTCTTATAAAATAAATCCTTATTCAGATAATGAAAAAATTTGATCTGACACTTAAATTCTACCTTAGGAATTTTTTGCCGCTAAATTACGCGTCGTATCAAAAAATTTTATAGAAATATTTGATAAACACCAAAAACTGCTACCAATAACCCTCTCCCACGTGGAGCATACCGCTGAGGAGTGTCCTACCCGTTCTATCCAATGTCCCAACTGTGGCGAAAGTCACAGATACCCCTCTTGCAAATCCTCGGCTAACCCAACGTGTAACAACTGCGGGAGCGGAAGCGACGGGAACCTCCCAGTTCCCCGTCGTAGATGGCAACCATAAAACCCATCCTGTCTTCCCAAGAGTCCGACTCGGAAGACACCGCCCACTTCAAACCCACTGCCGACAGCGTCCTACCAGTCCTCACACACTCCCTTTTCCACATGTTCCCTGATAGGCGAAATAGGATTGCTCGCATCCTTGATTCGCTCTCCCAATCCTTCGTCCAGCGGAGAATCGGCGCCTGCGTATCCGATACGCGGGTGAAGGTCTCCGTAATCCAACAACCGTCCAAAATGGATATCCTGGCAGAGACAGTAAACGCTAGGGGCGTTCGTCGGAAACGCTCCCTACTTAAACACTTCCAACAAGATATACACTTTCTTTCCATTACAGAAACGAAACTCACAAACAGACGCACACTTAACTTCAGCACATATCATACCTTCCTAAACAACAGCCACCACGGAACCGCCCTCTTAATTAAAAATTGCTTCCCATCCACTCGTTTTCAACTTCCTGCGCACCTAGAGCATCTCGAATGTGGTGCGGTGACGGTGCACTTCCCCACTCCGATAGTTTTCTTTTCATATTACAACCTGGCCGGCCACAACACTATCCGATGACCTTTTAATTTACGCCTCCAGCCTTCCTAATGCTGTCATCTTAGGTGAGTGCTTTATATGCACCATGATCACTTCAGCTGCAACTACTGGTCAAAACTTCATTTTGTCCAGCTTCCCCAGCACCTCCTCAGAACATTAAAGATTTTTCGAAAGCAGACTGGAATGTCTTCTCCGAACACATGTGTGCGTGGTTGCTTGCGTTTGTGCATATGCGTGTGTGTTGGTGTATGCGTGCGTACGTACGTACGTGCGTGTCGGTGTGGGTGTGCGTGTGCATGCGTGTGTGCGTATGCGCGTGTGTGTATGTTATTTGTGTATGTATGTGTGAGTTGTGTGTGAATGTGTGTGTGTTTGTGTGTGTGTGTGTGTGTGTGTGTGTGTGTGTGTGTGTGTGTGTGTGTGTGTGTGTGTGTGTGTGTGTGTGTGTGTGTGTGTGTGTGTGTGTGTGTGTGTGTGCGTGCGTGTGTACGTATACGTGTGTGTGTGTGCCTGCGTGCGTCCGTACGTACGTGGCAGGATCTGTAACAAATAAAATATACCCACGTACCACACAAAATTAAAAAACACCGAACGCGTTTGGTATGTCTAAATATTAGTTAAATTCGATTGAAAATGCCTAAACTGTATTATCTATATTTTATAAAGTCCGGTGGCTTTGGAATTCCTTTTCAGTTAGCATATATATGTCTATTAGCCTCTATCTGACATGAAGTTTTAAACGTCCATCTGACAGATTATTGTTGCTTTTACTATATTACCTATTTTCATAACGAACGTAATATAAAAGAGGGTGTATAATTACTAGATATTTTTAACACGTAATTTATTGTCCACTTCAAAGTGTAGTAAAGGGTACATTTCCTTAAAAATTTTGCAACCGTAAACCAAGAAAATATGTAAAAATAAAAATGAAATGAACGATTTGAACAAATTAGATGTAATAAATTTCTATTTACTGGATGAACGTTTTAGAAAGGAACATAGGACTTTAACATGGTAAATCACATTTTTTCAAATCGCTGCCCCCCCTTCCTCTCTGTATCCAAATCAATAAAGACGATACCCATCGATAAAGGGAAATTGATCGAATTATACTGCAGCAAAATTAAATTTAAATACATCGTATTATGTGTTGCAATAATTTTTGATAAACCCAACTTTTTGAAATATAAATATAGCCATACATTAGTTTATTATTATTCATTTATGGCGTTTATCTTCAAATACTTACAAAAATACCTATCTATCAGACATTAATTTTATTAAGTTCAAGGAAACAGTGATATTAAGAAATATTTTATTTAAATTAACATAATAAATACATAATTCTTGTTACTGTTATTTACATTAAAATTGAATAAATAAATTAGAGATATTCGAACAAGCCTCCATTTCGTACTAAACTTTTAAATTGGATAATATTAATGTAAGATAGGTAGATATTTTTGTAATTATTGTTTCTAGATAAACGTCATAAATAAATAAAGTAACGTTACATCAATATTTTAAAAAGTGGGGCTTTTCGAAAATTATTTCAGCCTCTAATACGATGTATTTAGATTTAATTTTGATGTAGTATAATTCTATACATTTCCCTTTGTCGATTGGTATTGTTTTTATTGATCCGGCTACAAAGGGGAAGCAGGAATTCGAAAAAATGTGATTAGCCATTTTAAAGTCCTGTGTTCCGTTCTAAAATATTCACCTGGTATATAGATTTGCATTATATTCCCACTCCTCCCCTATTTTTAATAATCAAAATCAAGGTTTAAACATTGTATGGGATTTGGAATCCAAAATACCATTTTCTATTCTCATTCAGTATGAAACCGCAGTGCAAAAGGAAAGCATCTATCTAAAAGCGTAATGCAGTGACTCTAAATGTTTTACTTATAATATTTTTACGTACATGCAAAAGTGATGTATGCACAGCATTGAAAGGTAAGCGCTTCTTATAAAACACATTTATAAGTATGATTATTACAGAATGGCCTTTACCTAATGTATTTTCAATCATACGTAGGTATCTATTTGCAAACACTTTCATTTGATAATAAAGAGTAAGTTATATTGACAAGCACAAAATAAATGGGCCATAAGTACGTGATTAACATAATTGCGCATTTATGACGTTTATGAACATTTTTATTAATCGAAATTGGTAGATGTAACGGTAGGGCCATTAATAATTACAGTGAATGATGGAAATTCGGATGACAGTGAAGTTGAAGATACCAAAGATGATGAATAACTTTATACGTAGTTTAAATTAAGAATTATTCTTTTGTTTACCTACGAATTATTGAAAATACATTATATAAAGGCCTTTCTGTAAGAATCACATTTATAAATGTATATAAATAAACTAGATGTAGTACCTTCTAATTATATTCTCATTACCTTATTGATAATAATACGCCTGCAGTTAGGCAAAATATTTTCGCGTTATAAACTAATTTATGTAGCCATCCACAGGAAATTTCATATAAACAACCTACTCCTATAAGTAATTCATTAAAAGGAATTTCGATTAATAAATTCGTTCAAAAGCGTCAGAAAAACTCAATTATGTTAATCGCGTACTTATTGCCCATTTATTTTGGACCTGTCAAGATAAATTACCCTTTATTACCAAAGGAAAATCTTTGCGTATACGTATGATTGAAAATACATTAGGTAAAGGCCTTTCTCTAATAATCATTGTTTATCAATGTGTTTTATAAGTAGCGTTTTCCCTTCAATACTGTGCGTAATTCATTTTTGTATGTACGTAAAAATATTATAAGTAAAACATTTAGAGAGTCACTGCATTACGCTTTTAGGTGGATGTTGTCCGTGACGCGTTAAACTTGTCTTAACTTTTGGTATCTCTTTTTGGTGCACGCCGCTCAATTCAAAACGCTTATAATGTAGAGCGTGCTTCCTAGTTTACTGTCCGCGGTTATGAAAACTAGATGACGTTTTACCTTCTAGCATAAATGCCTTATATAAGAACGAGAAAGGTATATAACCGCATGAGCTATATGATTATAAGCGCTAATCTGACATTCACATTTACTCAGTTTACCAACTATAGCCATAAATTAGGGGACTAGGTCAATCGCATACCATTGAAATTGCATTGTTGTTGCTTAACAAACTAAGGGTATTTACTAAAACTACGGTTTACAAGAGAGATAAAACGGATAAAGATTTATCACATCGATTAATTAATGGTTAAGTTGGCAATAATATGTAGTTTACCATTAAATAACTTTTTCTGCAATATAAATGTAATTATCCAGTAAAATTTCAAATACTGAATTAGTACACAAATAACATTTATGACTGACGGGATCGATTATACCGGAAAGAATACAATATCTCAATTACAGTCAAGAAATCCTGAAACAATTTAGAATATATTTCGCCGTAGAGAGTGTTCTGATTTGTCATCTTTAAGGCAGTTTAACAATATTTAATTTTTAATGACCTAGTTATTCTTTACTAAAATTTAATTTTATAGTTGGCTTTATACGTTTCTCAAACTGTTATATTAGTAGCAGGCTCATGTTTACGTTTTAATTTTTCAAGTTTGACAAAATTGTTTACAACATCTTTAACAATTTTTAACAAATATTACTACTGACGAAGATAACTGTAAGTGTTATCGAAACATTTAGATTGTATAATTTAAAATACACCATTAAAAAACCAAAAAAGAGAAGTATTTTATTATGAGTGATAATGGTGAAAGTTTACATTTTCATATTAATATATTTGGATGTATGTGACTTTGCAATTTACCTCAGTATGCCAGATTGTAGGTAAAATTAGAAAAATTGTGTTACCACAGATCCAATTAGCTCGGTTTAATGACCAGGATACTCGACCGGTATTAGAGAAATCTCGGGAAATCAATCCGATTCCCCAGCTTGAGTGTTTCGTACTACATGGAATTTTAGAAAAAGTTATATATACGGTTACTTTTAATTTGCATAAAACATTCAATCAATCCAAGCGGTGGCATTTTCTCTAACAAAAATTCTTTAATATTCGACTGAAACTCAAACAAGACCTTCTGTATAGCATCATATTACTAAAAGGTATGACCGTTAGACTGGCATTAGAGAAATTGATTCCTCAGCTAGTTAAGTTTTTTCTGTATATTTACTTTTAACCTTCTCTCATCTCGCCTTTCATAATATGAACTATTAGTTCATCTACATCCCATTTTAGATAATATTAATACACGCGGTTCCTTTAAAGTGCACAAAATTTCTATAACATTAAATCAGTTCAAGCGATGTCATTGTCTGTGACAAGAATTCGTTACTATTCCACTGAAGCTCAAGCACGGCTGTTCACATTGTGTGTAGCTAACACTTTAACGTACACTTAGACAGCTTCTCTAGTTGTTGAAAAGTAAGAACGCTTGACCTACTGTTACAGTCGAAAATGGCAGCAGAATCTGAAGTAACAGATAAAATAGGCGGTGCCTGTAACTCAGTGGCAAAAGGAGTGAGCATGTTATTAATTTGTAAGTAGTATAGTTCGTAATACATAAGTCAGAATAGGGGAATGTAATAAATTAAAGGGTGCCAGTTTTTTTATAATCTAATATCGGAATCTAAACACATAAATGCGAGTATTCCACAGCAAAGTTAAAAACAAACAAAAAACTTACTTACTTACATTTGCATCACATAAACCAGGTAGACTGGTAACAAAAGTCTTGGATCCGTGCTTCCCGTAAAGCTTAAAAATATTTGCATGTAAACAAATGAAAACGTGGTCAAAGATCAGCTGATTGGTCATCAACCTCATTAACTCTAATTTTACTTTACGTTAAATCTTATTAGTGAAATTCTATATCTTAAAAATAAAATAAAAATAGCAAACAATCTAACAGAGAAATCTATTATAAATTATTACGTTAAAAACTTTCATCAAAATCATAAAAAAATAATTGAATGTTGTCGCTGTAAGGTCATGTAAATAAAAAATTACCATAAAAAAAATAAACAGATCAGTTATACGAATGTAACCACAATATTTTATCTTATAAATTTATGTCATCCGTAAATAATGATAACGCTGTGAGGTTGGCCGAAAATTACATGTGAAATTGAAATAACACACTTAAAATTCTGTAATACGCTATCTATATTGTAATAATAATAGTTAACAAAGTTACAAAGAAATAAATTGCTTCCGAAAGGAGGTAAAGCGCAACCTTTCGTACGTAAAATTTTAAATGTTAAATGTAAACGTCTGTAAGAAGCTTGCAAGGTGCAAAATTCCCAAAATTAATTAACGTTATACCTTAATTTTAATTATCTGAATCTTGAATTGAAATTTGGTAAACTTGACACACAATGCAAAAAATGGCAATAATATAACACAATAACGTAAAAGTCTAAAGCAGAATGAATGCGTTTCGGTAATTGATACGATCTTCTAACGGTCTCTATTTATAATACTAAAACAAAGAAAACAGGTTCATCCACATAGTCAAACACAGTTTCACAAATTTATTAAATTACCTTGAATAGTCACAGTTTCTGGACTAACCTTTTTTCTTAGCTTACAGCATGGAACCGCAAATTTCCATTTTATAGACCCATAGTGATTGATCGGGAAGTACCAATAAACCTCCAATCTCTTCCGCCATGGTACGGTATTGTAGAATTGATAACTTCATAACGTCAATTCAACTAATTGTTTCCATTGACGCAAAATTTTATTAAAGCAGTTTATATACAGCAGCTAATTGTGTATCTGAATAAGCTATGGGTACATTAAGATTGTTACAGGTAAAATACCAACTAAAACATCAAGCCCGTAAAGGCAATTTGTTACACGGCATAGCTCAGTGGTGTGGACGGGGTTCTTACTTAATGTTGTAAAAAGGGACTCGTCACAACTCCAAAAACGTCAAAATCGGGTAAAGACTGTCACAAAGGTGCCACCTGTTAGTAACATTTATAGCAAGAAAAACGTCATGAACAGATCTTACATTGGCCTAACAGGAAACCAAAACGTTCACTCAGAAATAAACTACTCCACTACTGAGAATTCTATTCCAGAAATATTCACGTTCACCTGAGCTTCACTTAAGCATATATATATATATATATATATATATATATATATATATATATATATATATATATATAAATCAAAATACGATAATTAATTCATCAATTTAAAACACAGAAACACGTCACTATAACAAAACTAAACACGATTAAAAATTTATAAAATCCTAAAATTTACGAAACGCCTATATCGGGATTGAAAGTTCCTAAATTCGGGAAAAATGCACAGCTTCGCCATAACAAATAATCAACATCGCTTACCTGTTCGGCAACATAAGTAATGTATGCTATCCTGCAGGTGGATACCTATAAAAAGTTACCCCCAAAAATATTTGTGACTTCTCGCAAAACCCTCTTATGAAAAACAAACAGCTGTTCGGTCAACGACGGACTTACTTCATAATTACGTTACTTTATAATCTACTTAATAAATCTGAACTTCAATATAAATTTACTTAAAAAAAGTATTCACTTTACTTTACAACTATTTAACATTATATTTCACAAAAAATAACTAAGCCAATCGCTTTACTTCAATCTCCAACCAGATGGTATTATATCAATCCCCACAGTTATAAAATCGGCTCAAATTCTTCAAAAAACAATGCATTGACAATTCAATCCTTAAATATCACGATAGGAAGAAATAATCCCTTGCAAAGCTATCGAACGTACCTACATTGTTTCAACAAATAAACAATTTATTGACGTTAATTTAATGATTTAATTAAAAAAACACTAAAATATTGGCAAATAGGTGTTGAATAACAAACGGGTACACATCTAAAACAAAAAAACAGCTTGTTAAACTAAATATGTATAATGAAAACTTCAACGTCGGAATATTTACATAAAGGATACCATAAATTCTTTTACACAAGTTAAATTAAAACCTGAAATTTACTTATTCGGCTAAGATACTAGCTAGTCTACTTATATCAGCCTTCCTGCCAAGCTTCCCGGGATTGTGGAATCCTTTTCTTTAAAAGACATCTATGAAGGGGGCAAGTGTCCATAGTCGATAATTTCAGAAACCCGATAAGTAGTAGGTGATTGTATACGCAGCTGGTCCCTACATCTCTTACTTCCAACTGTTCACCACAACAGCATAATTCCGACAGAAGTAAATAATTAAAAAACAAAACCCTGTTCTCTTACAAGATCATGCTATCCTTTTTTAACCGTCACACTAAAAAAATCTTCCATACTAAAACTGCAAAATGAACATTTCCTAGAATAAAACAGACCTGATACCTAGAACCGAGATGCAAACATCCTGTTTTATAACAAGAAATCCTATTACTTAAATAAACGCTCTATACGCTCCCTATTAACAACTGTATCCAAAATGAACTGGTCAACTACAAGATACCACGAATTATTCAACGCGTGGCAGACTTACGATAAGCAAAATAAATTTCAACGTCGAAAACCCATATATTATTTTCATAAAACTCTATGATCATCAGCATGATCAAAACGAAACTATTTCCTTTCAGAGTCATAAACAAACCACAAATTTAAAATACAGTTTACGTAAAACTACATTTATTCGAATTCTACAATACGATATCCAAATCTATGAATATTAAAAAAAAATGCTACGACAATTTCATCCACACGTAACACCATAAAAGTTATAAAAAAAATAAAGAAAACAGAAAAAATTACAGCAGATAAAGTATTCCAAAAACCAAAGAGTTAGTACGGTTCTAGAAGATCCATAAAATTTGTTAAATCAATAAAATTATTTGTTAGTATTGCATTTTTTTAGATACTCTTCCCCAGTCCTGGAATTATTTACTTGTCGCCTTGTTCAAAATTCTTCTCGGTAAATTACAAAGAAAAAAATGTTATAAATATGCAGCATTATCCGGACAATTACAATCGATAAAAAACTACTACTGCTACTAGATAATTCAAAGATGCTACTTAAACCGCACTTCAATGCAATAATTACTCTAATTGTATGCTATTAGTTATGGAAATTACTTGAACATGCTCGCGCCTTGTTGCAATATCATTCAAACATATCGTTTTCATTTCCAGTAACGTTCAAAATAAAACTCCTGTGAAGTACTTGAACATGTAATTAATCGCTATAGCTACTCCTTACAACAGATAATTAATTACCTTTAGTCACATCACTACAAGAAGTAATTAATTATTTATTAGTGATAGTAGGTGAAATTTCAGGTATAATCAATATTTTGTTTATGCAAAGGTATGGAGACTAACTACGTATACTACTAGAAAGTATGATAAAAACAAATTACAATTAAAAAATAGTTTTCTTTAATTGAACGGCAATAGAATCGTGGATATAGTTTAGAAGTATAACTAATTTATTCATCATTGCTCAACTCAGCTAATCTAAACTTCTATACTTTAAAGGACGTGATTGTATAACGACCATTTCACCTTAGAGACCTGAACACAAAATTTGTTTCAAAACTATTATTAGATCTAAAGCTGTGTAATGAAATGAAATGACACAATAATAATTTAATGATGCTAAAGCGATCTTAAATAATAATTAATAATAACAAAGAACAATAAATTTCTTGCAGCAATTAAGGTTCAATTGAGATACATCATTTAGTACAAGGCTAAATAACTTGGTAATTGTTTAAGTTGTTTCATTTTGACACATTTATTTGTTTATGGAACATCTGTAAATACACACCCGATTTTATTATTGTGTCCCTTTTAGTAGTGCCTAGTTAGCAATAATTTGATACAGTAATATTAAGAACGTAGTAGCAACTTTGTAATAACGTTTTAATCAGTTGCCTAAAAAGTTTTATACATACTTTTCATGTGTGAACTTCAGCTTTCAAATATTCAAATTATAATACATTTTAATTTATAATAAATCAAAATTTTAATTTTCAATTAGAATTTATAAGGCTTAATATGTATAATTATTTTTCAATTTATACGCAAATAAGGCTAAGATGAAAGATGATGCTCAAAATTTTTTATTTGTATGTGAGTTGTATTAGAGGATTATGTAAATAGGAAGTCTACATTCTAAATAGTATTATTATCTATTCTTTTAAAGATACGTGCTGATGTGTAAATATTATCTTCCCTTTCCACTATCAAAACTATATGTTTTGTGTTATTCGTGTAGTTTATAATATATACACGGTTTGTATACCAATTGCAGCATAATATTTGTGCACAAACAGCAGAAAAAGTGTTAATTGCAATTATACTTAGTTGTGGAGGGGTCATTGACGTTAACAGATAAAGATGTCACATTATTTCATTAAACCCATAATTATACTTTATTGTAGAATTTATATAATTTATTTGTAAAATAATACAAACTTTTTGAATATTCTTTAGGAAAGTTAGTTGGAATACAAATTAATAACGAAGCTATTATCAAAAAAATTAAGTTAAAAAAGGAAAGAAAACACATCCTACATCAAACTTTTACCTACACACCCGAAATTCCACTTTGATAACATTAATTATTCACAAAGAGATATCTTGTGAATTCCATATTTAAAAAATACGCCTACAATGGACATACACTAAAACAGTGGCGTACCACGACTGATGCAACACACAGAACAAGACGTAATGATGGCGTGAGATGCGTATAATGGATTTATTTGCTATAAATCATCTTGACAGACAAATACCATCTATCGACACTATTCACAATACAATTGAAACATTTTCCACAGATGACTGTTTAATAGATAATCACAAAAAATATATTCTTAGTGAAGTGTTTTTGTTACGTTCTTACGGTGTATATAGGTCGACAATTTAACATTTATATCTGCTTTTCGAGTATGTACTAGAAGAAATACAAATCTTATAATTGTTTAAACAATCAACAACTCTTTGAAGAAAAAAACCGAGTACACTTTTGTGAAACATTAGTTCATTTATGAAAACAATTAATAAAAATTGTTTTTACTAATGAAGCTTTACAATCATTTGCAATACTTAATATATCCGCAGTACAACGCGCGGGTTGAGGTCTGGACTGCAATATAACCAATTCTGCCTTGATCGGTGTAGTTTTCATCAATGAATATCTTACTTCTAATAATTTTATAAGACTGATGAAATTGTGCCATAAAAACTTAAATAAGTACCTATTTTTTTGCTATCAAATGTAAAGAGAGAGGCTTAGTCCCATCGCGGTTTTCTTAAAACCAAAATTTGCAAAAGGAGACGTAAAAGATGGACACATAGAGAGTGTATTAATTTAAATCCCAATATTTTATTTTATTTGGTCTAAAATGTGAACTTTGAACATCACATAAATTCATATTTGTATTTTGTATCTATTATTAGATAAAACAAATACTGTAAAAAAAACTATGAAAACCATGTAAGTATAAAATACAAAATCATAGCTTAGCTTTTCACTTAATCCATATAGGAACATGTCAGTGTCACCAAAAGGTTATGGGTTATAGCCCTTGGATATAAACACACGTTATCCCAACAGTACAAAACGATCGTAATGATTTTTGGTGATGATTGTAGACTGATAAAATGTAAACTGAATCGGGTTATATTGTAATTACAACGAATTTAAGTTACAAGATTTGATTGAAACTCCCATCCTGGTATACATAGGGACAGTACACAAATATATATATATATATATATATATATATATATATATATATATATATATATATATATATACACACAGGGACCGCCATAAAGTTGGACATATATGGGAAAAATTTTTATTATTGAAATTTCTGAACAGCTTTATTGACAGTTCGCTTCTGTATGTCTGACAACCAAAAAAATCCATTGTGACGTTTGTCACGTGACCATAGATTTGGCGGGAATTTTGAAAAATGTTAACTGTGATGTCGAAAAATGGGTCAAATTGACAAGATATCGAAAAATTGTATTAAGAAAATGTATTTAGAATGCAACAAAGACCCCATATACCAATTTTCGACCAAATCAGAAAAAAAATACTATTTATTCCCCTCTGCTTTTATTACGAAGCATCATAAAATCTTGTTTTACCTAGAACTAGTTTTAATAATATAAATTACATCATTTTAGGTAAAAATTAATCAAATCTTTGTAAAATAGACAATTTGTGAGAGGAAAATTTAAAAAATACGATTTAGCCTCGTCGCTGGTTGTGTTCATGCCCTGTATATTGAAGCGCATGAGCTGATCTAATCTTTTTAACCGTTGAATAATGTGTAAACGAACTAATATTTGTAATTAAAACTTAACAACACATTATTTATCCTTATTAAATTTAATATTGGTTAGTACATTTGAAATTAGCGATTTTTTTAATTTAATAAGTTGGCTTTGAAAAATCAAATATTTCGGCTTATAAGGATGAAATTTATTGCTCTTTAAAGTGCACCTCATAGTTTAAGACACCTAAAATTATGTAATTTGTGTTATTAAAACTATTTCCAGGTAGAACAAGAGTTTATGATGTTTCGTAATAAAAGCAAAGGGGACTAAATGGTATTTTTTATTTTTTTCCTGATTTGGTTGAAAATTGGTATGTGGGGTTTTTGTTTCATTCTAAATACATTTTCTTAATACAATTTTTCGATATCATGTCGATTTGACCCATTTATCGGCATCACAGTTAACATTTTTCAAAATTCCAGACAAATCTATGGCCACGTGACAAATTTCACAATGGATTTTTTTGGTTGTCGGACATGCAATAGAGTTTTCAGATATTTCAATAATAAAATGTTTGCCATATGTATCCAACTTTATGGCGGTTCCTGTATATATATATATATATATATATATATATATATATATATATATATATATATATATATATATATATATATATATATATATACGTATATATACAGGGTGAGTCAGTTTTTGTAGACAAACTTTAACAGGAGATAGAACACATGATTCTAAAAAAAGTTCCTATAAACATATGTCGTAGAAGGCTTCGTTTCCGAGATACAGGGTGTTGAATATAATTTTTTTTCTCAAATTTTCATTATAACTCATAAACGAATGCTTAGATTTTTTCATGTTGGGGGGATAATGTCTATTAATTAAGGAGCATAAAACAAGCGATAATAATGTTCACAAACTTGCCCAGTGGCGGAGTGGAGGGGGTGCTCAACCCCTTTCATAAACAGAACTTCTACGCCAATGACTATTTTTTAAAAAACTGTTATTTTCATTATCTACATACAGTTTAACAAAAATAATGTACCTTCTTCTGTTTCGAAATTCCTGTGCGTTTCCGAGTTATTTTGATTTTTAGTGTTTGAGGTGGTACTAAGTTAAGTAATGTGCTTTATGTGAGTAATTGAATAAAAAAGATATAATAAAACATATAGAGCCATTTTAGTACCTAACGATCGTTGCTTTAAAATTTCAAATACATTTTCGTTTATAAATAGGTAGGTTATCGGTTTTTTTTAGTTTCCATTGTTATTATCCTCGTATAAAAAGAAATGCATAATTATTATTGTTATGCGGTCAATACTTTCTGTATAATTATGTATGTATCAATTTCGCCATAAACATGTATGTAGTTTTTAAGTGACATTCTAATATGTTATAGACCGCTGCTCATTTGCTCTCATTAAAGAGCCGCCACTGTATCAAGCCATACTCAAATACAAGACTTTTGTAAATTGAAATCTGTTTAGTACACTAATTTTAACAATCCTTATTTATTATTGTAACAATGCTTAATTAATAATTGTGAAATTAATAAGAATTCTTACCAATAACGATTTACAAATAAATAACAATAACACTAGTGTAATAAAATTAGAGTAACCACGATAATTAAGCATTAATTAAAGGTATGAAGTGTCTAATTTAGTTATGTAAATGCTCATAGTGGCCATCCTTATTTTTGAAATTAAACCAAGTATGTTTCATTTGAATAGATATCATAGATACCATAGTAGTCGAACGGTACTCTTGCATATAGTTGACGAAATCAGTACTACTATACTACTAACTAAAGTTGGTTTACGAATATTACGTAGAATCAATGTATGAAACACCGATGTATATTAAAATTTCGTTTAAAATAAGGAAGTTAGTAGTAACTTCCGGTATAACTTGGGCAATGGTTTCTATTTATTTCATGGCTAACTATAAAAACGAATAATTAATGAAGGTGTATTACGGTAACTCTATAAATCTTATAATTTCGTGTAATGATTCAATTTTTGCAATCTTTTGAGCCTCCCTACACAATTTAACCAGACTTAGGACTGATAGAAATAGTCCGTTATCTATATTTGGAGCATATTTAGGGGCCAACTGGCCCCACTAACATAAGGACAACTAGGAAAAATAATATGTAAAAAACAAGCAATAGGCGCTAACGCTAAATAACAACACGCAATAACAATAGAATTACAAATATTCAAAATGTTTTCTATTATTCCGTTTGCAGCTTCACATTTTGCGTTCCGTTGACAAAAGAGCTAGTTCATTCTCGGATGTAGACAAGTTTCTAACTGCAGTCTGGGTTCTTTCTATCCTATTTTATCTGGTTTTCGGTCATTCTTGAAAAAGCAGATTGTTTAATCTACTCAAAAGATAAAAACATACGAACGCAGTTCCGCCGAACTCGCCGGCCATGGAAACTTATTTCCTCTGCCAATAATTATGTTCGAATATTATTCATTTAAGTACGAACGGATATTTTGTTGATAGAAGCGCCAGACAATCATGAAGCTAAAACTACATATTTCTCCTAATGCCCGAGGAAATGGGTTCTAAAATATGCGGCAAATAAGTATTGACTAATTCAATATATCTATCTCTGTTTAGGATTCCTCAAAAATTTTTGGGTATTTCATTTTACCCACCAGGATAATAACCAATGACAAAGATTCAGTTTACGATCATAATTTAGTCCCTGCTGCAAAACAATATGGTAGGGATGTATGTTATTTTTCGAAGTATGCCTTGCGCACAAGTTCTTGAAATACCAATATGAGTTGTTCTTTGGAAGAAAAAGTGCATAGTAAACATAAGACAAAACATTGGGAATTTTTTGCTCTACGAATCTGTACAGGCGCCCGAACAGAATGTACATTGCCAGTTTCTCTCAACCGCCTAGACAATCTTGGCGGATTGGTTACAGCATATTGCCTCAAAGCAATTACCGCATTTTCACTGGAAATTAATACGTAACATACCATATGATTCTAAGCTAGTACATGGTATATTGTAATTATATTATTTAAAAATTAAGATAAATAAAAACTAATTTAGAATGAAAACCAAGTGTTTATAGTAAATGTTAAATTGTATTTTGACGTGTAAACCAAAAGAATCTCTTTCACGCACGTCCTCTTTCATATTATTGCAGGATTAAAAATCATGAACACGGTAAAATATTTTTACATGACGTCTGCTAATGATTGCTAATATTGTAAAGAAGCAACATTTCTTTACTCAGTCTCGGTATCCAACTCAATTACCATTTCCCAACAATTAAGTAATAGTTAATAATTACGATCATAATGTACTTATTTATTCCACCCCAAAGCCAGTAGGAGTAATTAGCTAAACTTATAAAATTCAGTTGGTTAAAAGCAATACTATACGCTTTTTTTGCAATCGTCCACATTCAAAGATTTTAAATTGTTAACGTAGAGTAAAAATGCTGTTTTAGTGAAATACTAAAACCTACCGTATTTCGCCAGAATAATATTCAAGTGGAACAGCCCACACTATAAAGGAACATTAAACACTTAATTACATTTCAAATAGCCGAGGGCCCCAAATAAAAATATTCGATCTCTTATAGAAGTCAACAAACAAGCTTATTTGTCAAACAGTTGAAATTAGGAGTTATTTATGAAAATAACTCGTTATAATAACGCTTGTTCGTTCTCTACTGACAGTATTGATAGCCGAACCGTAACGTTACCTGCACCCTTTCGTTTTCAATGGAAATGAAATTACGAGAGAGAATTTCTTCTTATTATTTTTTTTTTACCAAAAAACGTATCGATTGTTAACCTTGGTTTCTGTTATAAAATAAGAACATTTTATTTTATTTCGTAAAGACGCTGTATTTTTCCTTTATTAAAATCTTTAATTATGTATAAAGAATTTAAGGATTAAATCTTTTAATCCAGCAAACATTCTGTTTCCTTCTCGCATTGATATTTCAAGACGTTATACTTACATCCAAGAAAAGCAGGACGCTAACTAACTTAACGTTTAAATATACAGTGTTAAATCAAAATGTAATTATTTGAAAAAATAATACAGTATTTGCCAAAATAAACAACATTGAAAACAAAAACTTTATCAATTTTTTTAATTTTTGTATTAAAATTAGCACCATTGCGGCGAAAATAAGCTCCTATTCATAAATAGTGATTGATGCAGTTGTTGGAAATATTATTGTTTGCCGTAGTTCTGCAATATCGATTATCGCATCATCAGAGCGGAATACTGACTCTTTCCATTATACCCAAAATATATGCATCAGGTGGCGTAAGGTCAGGTGAATGTGAAGGGTAATCGAAGTCCGTTCCACGAGAAATTATTCTGTTCAGCGTGTAACGCTCTTAATTAACCGTGCCGCGATACAGCACACCAAATCGTACCTCGCGCACTGTGAAGTGGTTTTTCTACAATGAAGTCAGGTCGTTCATGTTCAGGAAATCGAATTGTTTGTGTATTAATATAGCCATCAGCTAGACATGACTTTCGTCTGAAAAGCATACATTTTTCAATAAATCGGTATCTTCGTACACTAAGCTCAACACATGTCCACAATAAATTTTTCTTGAACGTTTCTCCACATCGTTTAGTCGTTGTTAAGTTTGAATGCAATATGGATAGCCACCAATGCCTTTGAACATTCTACGTGTGGATGATTCACTGATGTTTAATTTATACGCAGTTCGTCCAAAAACCCTTGCGCTCACACAACACACTACCAGTACGACGAAATTTCTCAACGAATGCGCTTTTACTGGGTGTAGATTTATTAAATTGCTCCCGATATTTTTCAAAAACTTGTTTCGAACTTGGGCCATTGCCACGTCCACTTCCGTACGAACGGAAATAATGTTCTACTGAAAATACCTTTTTCTCAGTCGTCAGAACCATTTTCAGGACGATTTTAACTTCGTGTGATTGGTCCTTTTGTGTCACTTTCACTTTCTCCACTTTCCCTTCTATTGTTTTCTTACTTTTCTGCTTTGTATGTCGTCGAATTTGGCTGTGTTATTTTTATGTGTTTATTGATTAGAATTGGTCTCCACATTGCTGGTAATCGTAATCATCATCTCTGTTCGGTTTTCTTTTTTACCAACACATCCAGAAATGAGAGTTGATTACCCTTTTCAAGCTTCATTGCGAATTATATGTTCTTATTGTTTTTGTTGAGATGTTCCAGGATGACGCTTCTGTCATATGGAACCATGGCAGAGATAATTTGTACAGATTCCTGGAAAATCTAAACAAAGGAATAAGAACACAATTCAGTCGTAGTCTAGTTTAGACAGTAAAAGGAAAAGGCCATGTATTTCATTCCCTAGCCTAGGGGGAGGACGGGCTGCTTGAACTTTCCAATCTGGTTCAGCCACAATCATGTATTCCTAGCATGCATATGTACATTACGTATATATATACATGGTGGGATTAGGGATGGGTGCGGTCAGGATAGGATCGGAAGGAACGCAGGTAGGGTTCTGAGGGGGAAAATACTAGGCCAAATTCGCCTAAATAGTGCTCATGGTGTGCGTATGCCTTTGAGGAAAACCCCTGAAAAAACCCCATACAGAGTAGACGGGATTCGAACCCATTACCTCCCGAATGCTAATCAGGTCGTGTTACCACAACCCTACTAGCTCGGTTTGTTCAGACTACTGCAGCATCATCAACACCAACGCGGCCCAGGACCCAGAACATTAATTTAAGTCATGGAGGACGCGGAAATTTAAAATTATATATATATATATATATATATATATATATATATCGCTGTTGTTTATCCGGGCGTTGTCTCGCGTCTGCTGGTGATGTTTCTGACTCCTGCCAGTACAAAAACGACGTTTCGGCAAAGTCTCATTTGCCATTTTCAAGTTTTCTCGTTCTCCAACTGATTTGTTCGGCTCCGTGTTACTCGAATCGAACTGAGGTCCTGCTGTCCAGTCTCCTGTTTATATTTGGTGTTGTGTACTTTCACTGATGATGTTGGTATGGATGGTTCTGGTTCGGGTGATCGTTTCCTTGTGTGACGATATTCTGCTAGTGTTATCTTCCACGTATTAGGCAGGCTTTGGGAATCGTCTCGTGTGTTAAGGTTCTGTTCCCGTTTCTCAATCTCGATCGCCTCTCGAATAGTTCTTTTTGCCGCATGAGTAATGCTGGCTATCATCTTTGTGTTTTCAAAAGCGATGTTGTGTGATGTTCTACTGGCGTGTTGGGCTAACGATGATGTAGCTATATTCTTCTCGACACCATTCTTGTGTTCCTCTCGTCGAACGTTGATCCATTTGTTTGTTTGTCCTATGTAGACCTTGTCACATGTCCCGAAGAGGATTCTGTTGACTCCTTGTTCCTCCAAGTCATTTTTGTACTGGCAGGAGTCAGAAACATCACCAACAGACGCGAGACAACGCCCGGATAAACAACAGTGTTTCATACTACTCTCACGGAAACCTAAAATCAACCATATATATATATATATATATATATATATATATATATATATATATATACATAAATTGTTCTCCAGAATATGAGGTAGCAGTCAATTCTGTTTAAGCTTTAACTTATGTAAGCACTCTTTGATATTTATCTAGCTTTCGGAAACTTTTATTTCCATTCTCAAGATATTTATCGTGAGATTACAAACAAAACTATACTAACATACAATACAAAAGTTGTATAAAATCATCACAAATGGCATGGCGGATACTTTAATATGTTAATATATTTTAATTGTAAATGGTTTTTTGGGTGTTTTTTATTGTATGCAGTGGTGTATGTAGTTTATTTTGTAATCTCACGATAAGTATCTTGAGAATGGAAATAAAAGTTTCCGAAAGCTAGATAAATATCAAAAAGCGTTAACATTAATTAAAGCCTAAACAGAATTAACTGCAACTATTTCTGAAGAATAATTTATATTATATATATATATATATATATATATATATATATATATATATATATATATATATATATATATATGTGTATATAGGGTATCCCGGAAAATTCTTTACAATCTCAAAATAAGTCGATTTAACTAACCTTACCTTAGTCGAAAAGTTGATAATAACCGAGCTACAAGGTGTCAAAGTTGAGCGAATAAATTAGATTTTCTTTAATATCTATCGACTAATTTGAGCTATTTCACTAAGTTTGGTATACAGGCGTTTCTTGTGATGAGAAATTCAAATTTGTTTACGATTTTGTTGTAGCTCCTAGAAGGCGTCACAAGCGACGATTAGGAGACCTTAAAATCACTATAACTTTTTTGTGTCACAGTGTATGTCATTTTGGGCTTGATAAATATTTTTCGCTATCTTTTCCAGTTACGAAAGGTATACTTTATTGAACTCGCTAGAAGCAACCCTTTTCGAGAAAAACGCATTTGAAGCTGATGACGCACGTAAATTGTCAAAGTGAGTCGAACGCTATTATAAGGTATTTCAATTTTTTGAAGATTTTAGTAAACGTAAAAGATTTTTCCTTGTTTGACACATAGTGAACTCTGACACACTCTCGGTATTTCCTTGACAATATTCAAAAACCAATAACATATCGGTATATTCTACGTTGGAATATTGCCATGGTTTCAACTAAATAAAACTAATGTCACATTTAAGTAACTTTCACTATCAAATTTTCTTAATAATTAATAATTTAAAAAACTTAACTTTCTATCTAAATCTTCATACCAATGCAGAATATACAGATATGTTATTGGTTTTTCGTAGTGTCAAGGAAATAGCCGAGAGTGTGCTCGAGTTTACTCTCAGCAAGTCATCCAACGTTTGCTGCATTGGAGAGCTCCTGAATCCGCTGATTATGGAAGGTAAACAAAAATTAAAAAAGATTTCAAAATTTTTACTGGAGGATTTGCCTCTACAAGTTCGGAGAGATATGTGGTTCATGCACGATGGGGCTCCACCACAGTTTTAATTACCTGTTCGAAATTACTTGAATGAATAACAAATGGATAGGTAGATGTAATGGTGCTCCTGTGAATTGGTCAACACGTTCTCCCGACTTAAACCGATTGGATTTTTTTATGAGGACATATTAAGTCCGGGTTTGCATGATTCCAGTAGAAAGTGAAAACCAATTGTGGCAGCATATTCAGGATGCAACAAATAATCTTCGAGATAATGAAGAAATTATGCAAAGGGTTAATTTACGTTTTCTGCGTCGTGTAAATCTTTGCATCCGTAAAAACGCCAAGCATTTTGAACAGTTTTTCTGACGTAGTCTTGTATTTGCATTTAAGCTTTCAGTTTAATTTTTGTGTTAAAAAGTTTTAAAAAAAATTGCAATACCGTGTAATACCTTTCGACTCACTTTGACAATTTACATGCGTCATCAGCTTCAGATGCGTAGTTATCGGAGAGAATTGCTTCTAGCGACTTCAATAAAGCATACCTTTCTTAACTTGAAAAGATAGGGAACAAGATTTACTAAGCCCAAAATGGCATACACCGTGGAACAAAAAAAGTTACAGTGATTTTAAGGTCTCCTAGTAGTCGTTTGTGATGCGCTCTAGGAGATACATCAAAATCGTTCACAAATTTCAATTTCTCATCCCATTAGTCGAAAGATATTAAAGAAAGTGCGATTTATTTGTTCAACATGACCCCACAGAATCGGTTATTATAAACTTATGGACTAAGGTAAGTTTAGTTAAATCGATTTATTTTGAGGTGTACTTTATGTGCAAGTGTGTTGTAAAGACCTTTCCAGGGCACCCTTTATTATTGGGAATGAAGATCCGTGGTCAACCCGCTATGTAACCTTTGTTTATTTTCAAACCCCTAAAAATACAAACACTTTCATACTAGCACATAAATAAATAAATATAGATCGAAACGCTTTAGCTCATTATATTCAGTATAGATGATCTAAATTGCTCTGCATACGTTTAAGATTAATTCTGTTCTTTGTCAGTAAAAAATGAAAATAGAATAATACTCGCAGATAATATGTTTACTCTGTCATTATCCTTGAATACACTACGTAAAATATAAAATTAATTTAGTTTTGTTATTATGAATAGTGCTAATAACATAGACGTCTGATTAAATTAGCTCAATTGTTCATTCCAATTACTTTCAAAACTACCCATGGGTAGTTACTACTCTTGTTTGTATCGAGTTTACTAGGCATGTATAATGTTGACAATTTCATAACGAACATAATCATATAATATATGGACAATTATTAAGAATAAACCGAATATGAACTAAATAAATCAACGTTTAGAAATGTATTATTAGGACACATACAGGCTTATTAAACGAAAGTTTAATTAAACTACTAATTTAGGCACCCGCACCGGGATCTTATCCGGTAACGTGCTTTTGTAATTCGTAATCGGTAATATGGTTAGTGCCCTTGGAACGTTAGTACAATTACATTTTTGTATTATTAGTACATTACGTTTGGTGTACTTCAATATATAAGATTACGTTTCCGTTGTATAATAATAAGCCTTCTACCGATAATTGGTTTAATAAAAATTCTATCAACATCAAAATGCACTCGACTAAAAATCAATAAAATAGGGTATTGTTCCATTTGACAGAAAGAGTTTTTTTTTTGCAAGTGTATAGCTTTATCAGACGTACAGAGTGGTCCGGCGATAAAGACCATTAATAATCACAAAAAGTAACATACTTCAAACGCCGGTGAAATTCCATTTTTCTTAATATCTGTTTACATATTCAGTCAAATATTAGCGTCTGTATGGATATGTACCAGATTATTAGTGCTTCGTAAAATAAGAAGGCCCTGTTACGTGATCTAAGTCACAATTTAAAATTAAAATAGCGCACTTACTATTTCAGCTTAACGGCACAATTGTACTTCCTTGCATTTGGCACTATTAAATCTATATTTTAGACTGCAAATGACTTAATTTTGTACAGAGTAAATATCACGTGACAGTGTCACATTTGGCAAAACTTTTAACAATTTCATAATGTTTTACATTTCTTGCAATAACTTTAAAATTAGTTAGAATTTAATAAAAATGTAATGATTGAATTTATATTATTAATAATTAGGATGTTGGTTGAGGTTATGGTTACCCGTAAAACTTTATTTACGAAGTATATGTATATATATATATATATATATATATATATATATATATATATTCGTTAAGTTTGCCATGAGTATTTTTATTTCTGGAAATATTCATCTTCTGGATTTTCTCTCGTGTTTATATCGATCACAAACATTAACTGATGAACACTCCAAAAAAAGAAGAAATGAAATATGTAACAAATCTTTTACATAAAAATGGATACCCTATTTGGCAAATCAATAAAATTATATATACATAGAACAACACCGGATCTTTCTGAAAACGAAACCAAAAAACTTGTAATGTTACCTTATATCAAAGGAGTAACTTATCGTATCGCCAAACAATTTCCAAAAAATCAATTTCGTACCATTTTTAAACCATACAATACTATTCAACAAGTGTTACGTAATCCAAAAGACAAAATTTTTGATGAAAGTCAAGGAGTGTATGAAATACCATGTAATGAATGCGCATGTACATACATCAGTCAAACTAACCGCAAGTTACATGTTAGAGCTCAAGAAAATAAGTTATATATAAAGCAGTTTAACCCCTCTCCATCATTGGCAGCTCATCACGTAGAAAATGGACATTACATTAATACAAATAACATAAGATTACTTGCTCCTGTTATCCATACTCGTAAGAGAATAATCCAAGAAGCTACAGAAATCGAAAAACGCCCTTATGCTCTCAATAAAGGTGATGATAGTCTACGTCTCGCAGATATATGGAACAAGCTAATTAAGAAAAATGGTACTCCTTCAAGAGTATCAATCACCAAATCCGACGAACAACAACAAATTCAAACAACCAATAACACTACCTCACATGGACCCCTTACTCATAGTAGAACATGCACTTTGACACAACCTTTATTAAACTAGATGGCATAATACACATATCTGACACTTGTCATCATTCTTGAAAACGGAAACAAAGATAAGTTTCTGAAACGTAGAAATAATTTTTTTTTGCGATATAAACACGAGAAAATCCAGAAGATGAATATTTCCATAAAATGAATACATATAACCATATGCAGATAGATACACAGTAATACGCAGAAGAAACTCAAAATGATGAGAAATATGCAAAAGCACACTTTTAAGAAAACATCTAATAATAATATGCGTATACTATTAAAAAATATGCTATTATAACTTACAAAAAATATATTGGCGAGAACGATATCCTACATTGTTTAATATCACTTTTACCATTTTCTGTTATAGTAAATCACCAGAGTTCTCCAATGCTCTCAAAAAGCAACCTATGACGTTTATCTGTTAAAATCTGTTTATACAAAGAAAAACTACGTTCTACGTCACAGGAAGTTATAAGTGAAAATGCATAGTTAGCAATTAATTTTGGTTTTATCTCAATCACTAAGACTTCAATTACCTTCTAAAATGTGGCCCACTTTTAGAAATATAGAGTATCCTAGATTATTTTTAAAAGACCTTTTATTTTGTCAGCCACTTTTGCACGATAGAGTCATTAACCAGGAACAGTTCTTTGAAAAATCTTCTACCACTTGAATATTTAAAGAAATGCCACTACTTTCTAGTTGTTTTTTTTATAATTTCCGGTAGTTTACCAAAATGCGTCGTAATGTGGACTAATTTTTCAATATCACACTCCGCAGTCAGTAATTGCTGAGCTAAATGAAAAGAAAAAGAAAAATAATCCAAAGAACCTCTTATTTTTTTGATAATAGGTAAATTTTTTGTATAAAACAAAGGGGTGTTTAACCACGTTCTCCATCTGGTTCTAAGATCAGCTGGCAACTGTAACCTTTTTAACCTGACTAATAACTTATACCTGAATACATATATGAAGTGAATCATTAACAAACATTGATACAGCAAAAATTGTTAGATCTCCTCAATACCCTACATGATAAAAGGTGTGGAATTCCAACTTTAGGAGACCTGGGAAGAAACCTGGAAGATCAACAATGCCATAGTTATCACACGCTGAAACCTGAAAACCAATATATATATATATATATATATATATATATATATATATATATATATATATACGCTAAAGACGCAGGCGTGGATGAAACCACTGGTGAAATGCTAAAATATGAAGGTCCAAGGCTTATACGAAGATTGTTTGAATTATTCAATATGCCTTAAATGTAGAAAAGTGCCGAGTGATTGGAAGAGCGCGAACACTGTACCACTGTATAAGGGTAATGGGAAGACGAGTGATTGCAAAAACTACACAGAAATAAGTCGTTTCGGTGTACCTGGTAAGGTATTTGGAAGAGTACTAATTGATACAGTACGAAAAACTACACAAACTAAGATTTGGAATGTGCGGAGTGGCTTCATGCCAGGAAGAGGATGTATTGATCAGATGGTTGTTCTCCAGCAGGTGATCGAAAAATGTTTAAGTATAAAAAAGAAACTGTACTGTGCGTTTGTAGATCTGGAGAAAGGATATGACAGAGTGAATGGGTAGCAGCTATGGGAAATATTGAATTAACCTGACGTAGGTCAAGGTCTAATAAACGGAATAAGGGCAGTATATAACAGTAGCCGAGCATGTGTTAGGGTGGGCGGAGGTGTGAGTGAATAATTTAATATTGAGCAAGGAGTGCGACAAGGCTGTGTGATATCACCGTGGTTGTTCAGTACATGCATGGATAAATGTGTTAGGCAAGCATATACCGATACAAATGGTGTTATGATTAGTGACGTAAATGAGTTTTGGTGTATGCAGATGAGACAGTCTCCTTAAGTGACAATGCGGATCAGCTACAAACTGCTCTAAGGAAGTTTGGTGTAGTCTGTGAGAGCATGGACCTGAAGGTAAACGTGAACAAATCTAGGATTATGTTGTTCAATCGGGAAGGTGAAAGTGACAGTAGAGTATTTACCCTGCTTGCTAAAATTGTGAAACAAGTGGACGAGTTGGTATATATGGGTAGAATTTTCACTGCAGATGGTACAATGGATGCGAGATAGGACCACGGGTCCATGCTGGAAGGAAAGTTATAGGAAGTATGTGGACGATAATGAGAAACGAAAGCATGAGCATAGCTTCGAAACGAGTTTGTACCGTCAGTACTGTACGGAAGTGAGACACGTGTATGTGAAAAAAAGCACGAAAGAAAAACAAATACCGTGGGCAAGAGATTCCTGAGAAGCGCATGCGGTAAAACAAGAAGGGATAAGATGAAGAGTGAGTGTATAATGAAGGAGTGCAGCGAGGAAAAGACGATGATAGGTAGGTATAAAAATAGTACACTACGTTGATTCGGCCACATTGAGAGAATGAACAACGCAAGTTTAACGAAAAAAATATGTGGGTGAAGTTAGAGGTAAAAGTTCGCTAAATGCAGTAGAATGTATGATAAAAGAAAGAAAAAGGAGATGTCACAGGCAGTGTGTGAATCTTGCGGAATCTGGGAGGTATGCAGACATAGCAAAGCATGGAGAAAAATTGTATAAATAAAGTAAATAAGAGGGAGGGATAGTTTTGCCTGCCCCGCAAGAGAATGGTGTGAATTATATCGAATGTTATGTAATGTATACGTATATATATATATATATATATATATATATATATATATATATATATATATATATATATATATATATATATGTGTGTGTGTGTGTGTGTGTGTGTGTGTGTGTGTGTATATCAATATTGTAATTAATACTAAGCATATTGGTTCAATCGTCAACTAAAATATATTAACCATAATACAAAATTACCTATATTTCAATTTAGAGTAAAATATCTTCGAGGCAGATTTTCGATGATTTTTGACAATTATTTGAAAAAGTACATAGCTGTCGCTATTTAGATTTTCATTCAAATCATCCGTATAACATTAAATGTAATATTACTGCAAATATTATATACAAGTGTTTAAATATTTGAGACCCAAAATTTAGACCAGCTAACACAGAAAATTATTTAGACATTTGTGAAAAATAATTATCTTTAATTTTAAATATTATAAAAAAAACAAGTCGACTCTTTTTACAATAATTCAAAATTTACTGCAGTTAATGATATCAAAATTATTTATACACCAATTCCTTATAAAAATAAAAAATAAAAATTCTTTAGTATTCAAATCTGTTTCGAAATTTAATTTAATACCAGCTTTTATACCACAAAATAAAGGCATATATTTATTTGCAAAATTAAAAAGTAATGTTGAGAAAAATTAACAACAAATATAATTTATGAAATTTCTTATAGGAATTGTTCAATTTCTTACATTGGAGCTTCAATACAAACATTAAAAAAATGGAATAATACAATATAAATCAGATGTGTGAGTCAAACCAAAAGTACTGCTTTGGGACAACATATTCTCAATTCTAAGCATAATTTTAAATGTAAGTAGACTATAATTTTAGATGTAGAAAACCATAACAAGAAAAGACTTTTATTAGGAATGTTATATACCAAAATTACCAGTAATAATGATTGCAATAATAAATATATATATATATATATATATATATATATATATATATATATATATATATATATACACTGTGTTTCTTGAATTTCTGGACATAGGGAATTCCCATGTTAAAATAAACTATTGTAAATATTGGCTCCGCTAATTATTTTACAGTAAAATGTCAAATGTAAAACTTCTTAACGAAAAAGGCTGCTTCTTATGTTACAATTGCATTTACATGTGGTTCATCCGTTTTCGAGAAATTTAGGAAAAACTTAAGGGCTTTTCGTAACTGGTCAAGGTTGCTTTGCTTTAAGACAGACAATGCTAACAATAATTATTAATTGTCATTGTAAATCATTCATTGTTCAAAAACAATTCATTCATCATTAAAACTTTATTTGGGACAGATTATTACTTTTTAAAGAAAAATTTGTTTATAAAAATGAATTATTACACCATTGAAGAATATTGTTTAGTTGCAAACGGAGATTTATTTGAACACTTGATCAAATAGTAGAAATGATGATTTTTTGCTATTTATTTTCCATTTTCATAATTAATTTTGTTTATTTAGAATATCATCTTCTTGTTTATAACAGACTTATTTTATTTGTGCTCCTTATTGTATTTATCCTGACACTTACATGGCTTATGAACGTTACCGGTTACGAAAAAGCCCTTAAGTTTTTCCCAATTTTCTCGAAAACGGATGAACCAAATGTAAATGCAATTGTAACATAAGAAGCAGCCTTTTTCCTTAAGAAGTTTTACATTTGACATTTTCCTGTAAAATAATTAGGGAGCCAATATTTACAATAGTTTATTTTAACATGGGAATTCCTATGTCCAGAAATTCAAGAGACACAGTGTGTATATATATATATATATATATATATATATATATATATATATATTCAGGGTGTTTCGGAAAGAATACACGTAACATCGGGAAATGGTAGATCTAAACATATTAACTTTCATGTAAAGATAAGTCTAATAGTGCTTCGTTTTCGAGATACAGGGAGTCCAAGTTACAAAAAAAAGTTGATTCTTGAAATATTTCCAAAACGAAAAACGGTGTTTGGTTTTAGCTTATTAATACGATTTTATTATGTAAAGTGGCGTAGAACGCAAGGGGTAGTGCAACCTTTCTACGTCCGTGTAGTAAATTTTTTTTTATTAAAATACGAAACCTTGATGTTTTTCAGATGAAAAAGGTACACTTTGTCTAAAGCGATGGTATTAACAGTTTCTAAGATATTTGCATTTATTACCAACTGCTTAGGGAGGTTATTAACTTTGACACCCTATATCCCGAAAACGAAGCAATATTGAACGTGATTAGATTTATCTTTTCTTGAAGTTACGTGTATTCTTTCTGAAATACTGACTTTCACGTTTGGATGTTTCCCAAATACTACAAAATAATAATAACCTGCCTAAGCAGTTAATAAATACCGAAAAATGCAAGTATCTTACAAACTGTTAAAGTTATCGAATTAAACAAAGTACACCTTTTTTATCTGAAATGATAAGGTTTCGTATTTTAATCATAAATAATTCAATTTACTCCAATGGCGTAGAAATTAGGGATTAAAAGGTTGTACTCACCCTTCCGTTCTATGCCACTATACTTAATAAAAAAGGTTAATAGGGTAAAACCAATGTACTTTATATCCATATTTATTATACCAAGAATAAGAAAAATACCTTTTTCTCGTTTTGGAGCAATTTCAAAAATCAACTTAGACACTCTGTATGGTGGTGATTAGACCTCATTTACGTTATCTTCTATATATATATATATATATATATATATATATATATATATATATATATTTCGGTTGGATACCTCAAATTATCTACGTTAGGCAACGTTTAGGCACAAAACCCCCAGACACATCAAATTTTAAGTTCAGTTCTGCTTGTATTTTGGATAACCATCGCTATGATGACGTCATCTAATTTTTCTCTAAATAGAAACCTGTATTTTTTGTATCGTATTTAAATACACAGTGTAATTCTAAAAATGGCAGTATGTATTACTATTGCCCTAAAACTGATAATTTTTGAGATACAGGTCGTTAAGCTTTAAAAAATAAGGTAGGTAGATAGTTTCAGGAAATGACGTTTAATTTGAAATAACATAAACAAAAGTAACAGTTTAAATGAGGTGCTCAAATTGGAATCAACCTTTGCTGAATTCTCGCAACACTTGTTCAAGGGTATCAGGTCAAATAGCCCTAATTTGATCACGAATTCTATCTTTCAATTCTTCAATATTATTAAAGCTGACCTGTTGCTGATGTCATGATTGGAGGCTAAAATTCGGTAACTTACATGTGGATTGTCCTGCGAATCGATTAGTATAGTAGCGCCGGAGAGAGGTGTCTCATGGTGGACTCGAAAATGTAGATATAATTATTACTGTTTCCCTTTATCTCAGTGCGAAGTTCCCACTTAAAGAAAGACAGGTTATAATTTATATGTTAAATGCAGGACATAAAAACGTATGTCGATTCTAAAGTCAAAGCGCATGACGCTGTCAGATGGCTATTTAACCTAAAATTAGAACTGGTCTCGCATGCGGCATTTCCGATAAAACCGTAACTCGGGCAAAGGCAAGAATGGCGCTTTAGAATCTGAGAAGTCGACGCCGAATTCACCGCAAAAACATAGGCTGCGTTTGAAGTCGAAGTCAGAGGATGTCGACGAATACGTGAAAGACGTTTTGAAACAAAAATTTACACCATGCATGCAATTGGTAAATAATTCTGAAATTATTGTTGAAATGGAGTTAATCACTATTTAATTTTAAGCTCACATATTACTATCGAAAAACTCCAAACTGAACTTTAAGAAGATACAATATTTACCTTCAGTAAAACGAGTTTGAAATAATTGTTACACAAAATTGGTTTTGAATTCAAAGTTGACGATGTAAGAAGGCGTTTAGTGGAGAAGGTTCATATTGCTGGTGCTCGAGCAACATTATTGCGAAAATATTCTGCTAATAAAAGTTGTGAAATTAGTTATGATCCTGCCTTTTTGGATGAGACGTGGATTTTTAGTCGAGGAAGCATTAGAAAATCTTGGCATGATAATGATTTGAAAACCACAAAAAACAAACCGCTAGGAGAAGGGAAACGGTAATTAAAATAGTCCGAATAAATTTTAGTTTTATCGTACTGAGTGCTGGCAACAAGGATGGTTTTATACCTAATTCATCATTGGTATTTTCCAGTAAAAGTTAGACACCAGACACGATAATATGAACGCTGATTTATTTCAGAAATGGTTTCAAGAACAGCTTTTACCAAATTTAGAAAAACCGAGTTTAATAATTCTTGACAATGCCAGTTATCATCCTACATTAGTAGAAACATTACCTTCAAGTAGTTGGAAGAAACAAGATCTTCAATTTTTAAGAAAACACAACATTCCTCATTCGAATAATATGCTGAAAGTGGAATTATTACAAATTGCCAAGGATTTGCAAGTTACAAAAATATATGCAATTGATGAAATCGCTCATCAATGGGGACATCAAATTTTACGTTTACCTCCGTATCACTGCCAATTCAACCCTATCGAGTTAATATGGGCAAATTGTAAACAGTATTACAACAAAAACATTGGAAGACAGTCGGAAAGTCGAGTGAAGATGATAGTGAAAGTGAAGGTGATGACTTTTAATTATAAGATGTCCAATATTTGAATTTAAAGCAAAAATTAGAATCCTAGTTACTTTATAACATTGTAAAGAATTATTGTATTTAACATATACCTCTGTAGCTGTACTTAGGTTTACATTCGATATATATATATATATATATATATATATATATATATATATATATATATATATATATATATATTAACAAACTGTAAACTGAGATTGTTAAAATCGGTTATATTATTAACTAATAATAATTCTCTTAACATCCAATACAGTGTCTTTATTTATGACAAAATCAGTTATTTATAAGTGGCTTCGATAACCACATTACAGTCTTGACTCTTTTGATGCAGTGAGATCTGTCGGCTAAAAACGATCCTCTGCAATTAACCAAACTTTCTGCACTTCATTTGGGCACTGCCTACTGCTAGCTAATTCGTTTCTTATTGAAAATTATTGATATAATTAATTTGTAAAACAGATCCAAAACGAAATTTTATTGACTCGGTCTCTCTTTTTTGACCAAGAAAAAAAAATTATTTGTAACATTTCCAAATTGCTCAAACTTTTTCAGTATCGTGGAAATGCCTTATTACGTAACTAGCTCTGTGTGTGAATATTTGTTATTGAAAATATTGGATACCTGTGAAAATGTTCGAATCATGCCTTCATACCGTCTTAGAATTAATATTTCAATTTTTCACTTAATTTTCACTTAAAATTTGAAAATAAATTAAGTAGTGTAAATGTTAGTTCCTTCTGATTATAATCAATATAGACATGTCAAGTTGACATTTCACTACTCTTTACTTATTGCTCGATATGCAATTTAATAATAATTATTGTAAATCTGATTTAATTACCACTTACCATGAATAATAAAGAATGTAAAAAAATGAAGTTATCTCGGGCGCCAAATTGTCTTTTTTAAATTATCGGGACAATTAAACCGACTTGACAAAATGTAAAAAATAACACTATACAGAATATGTTTATTGAATTAAATGTAATGATGAAATAATGAAGGTCTTAAAATTATGCTTAAAATACTAAATAAATACCTTAGAAATTTTGTACACAAACTTTTCTTTTTGACAACCTCTGGTATCTAAATATGATTACGGAGAGGTTAACAGGATGAAGTCATTCTTACGTCATCATGGTGCAATCTTGACATAATGTTATCAGCCACACCCCAAAATGAATTTATCTTTATTAAATCCGTATAATTTCTTCTTAAAACTTTTAAATCCACTTCTTATTGCATTATTTGGACGTATCCATTCAAAAAAATTTGCAATCATAAAACGAAACATGTACGCAACAATAAATTCAAATGCGTACTTAAGATTCAATTACGTTGTAAATTGAAGTAATGATAAACGTATAATTAAAGTAAAAATGGTATAAATACGTAAAGAAAAACGCAAAGAAAAAAACGTAAGGAAAAACGTACAGAAAAACGTAAAGAAAACGTAAAGAAAAACGTACAGAAAAACGCCTAAAAAGAACAAAATGCTTTAATTTTATGTAAATGTATTAAAAATATCTCTTACCACCAAATTGATGGCGCTTTGACATAAATTTAGGTAAAATCAAAAAGAAGCAGATTCATGCTTCGACATTAAAACGGAAGTGAAAATAGAGGATTTCGAAGTAGATGATCAGGTCATGCGTACAAGATATCAGCAGAACAACTTAACGCAGACGCGTTATGTATCAGATAAGAAATGAATAAAATTGAAAGCAGGATTATAAATCTTTACGAACTAAGAAGATATGCGAATTAAGTTGCCTACTTCATACCAATATTGTAAAATAATTAAAATTTTCTTGTATTTAGAACTAAATGAAGGAAAGGTCCTAAATTGAGGTATATTTTATACAACACTAAAAAGAGTTGTTACAAACTTAGCCTCATTATATATATATATATATATATATATATATATATATATATATATATATATATATATAATATATATATATATATATATATATATATATATATGTATATATAGTATATATATATATATATATATATATATATATATATATATATATATATACCGGATACACGAGATCACTTTCCGGCTACCATTTTTATTTATCTATCGATTTATATGAAACTTGGCAGGGTTGCTACTCTAACCAAACGTCATTTTTGGGAATTTTTGATAAGCATTTCCGACTTCCGGTTTCACCGGAAATGACCTTAACTTTTGATTTTTAAATGACACTCCCTGTATATTTTTTGTTTTTCGGATTCTGAAGGTCATTTTACTGCCGATTGCGTAATATTTAAATAGATTTTTTTCCAAATGTAATTTTAAGATTGAATTTTATTTTCTCATCCAAAGTGCCATGACCATCTTAAAATCATTCTACATACTTAACTCACTTCCTGAAAAATGCAAACTCACTTATCTTTGTTAACTTTTATACTAGAACGTTCTAAACTTTATTTTTGCCGCATTATGGGCGCGTCTGAGAGTTGTTTTTAAAGCAGCACAATTTTAATGCATTGCTTTGCGTATTTTCCCAATTTTTTCAGTCAACGATTGAACAAAATTTATTTTAAAACAAACAGAGTGTAATAATTTTAAACAGTATTAAAAATAATTACAAAAAATTAATAACGTTAACAATAATATAACATTAACAATAGGTATTAGATTATAAATTTTGGACCTTTTAACCACCAATTAAATTTTCAAAGTGCTGCCCTTCCACCTATTGACATTTCCTAACACGAAAAACGTTGTTTTCTACGACATTCCTAAGCATGTCGGGGGTAATGCTAGCAAATGCCGCTCGTATACGGTTTTCTAAGATGTTAAGTGTTGTTGGCGGTGTTCGGTAAACAATCTCCTTTATATAGCCCCACAAAAAAAAGTCAAGAGGTGTAAGGTCAGGAGAACGAGGTAGGCCACCGGATCGGTCCACGGATAGAGATAACATGTTCTCCAAATCGTTCTTCTAAGTAATTTCTCACAACAATAGCGTTGTGAGCCGTCGTACCATCTTGTTGATAATAAAGGTGTTGATTATTTATTTCCAACAGGTAATTCCTCCAAAAAATTTTCAATTTCATGTTGTAAAAAACCCAAATATCGTTCTGCATTTAAATGCCCTTGGAAAAGAATCGGTCCCACAATACGAGTACCAATTATTCCAGCCCATACATTTACTCCAAATATCTCTTGAAAATTACCTTCCATCATTCGGTGTTCATTTATCGTTGACCAATATCTTGTATTTTGCCGGTTGAAGATTCCTTTATTGGTAAATCTCGACTCGTCAGAATACAAAATAGAATTGGCTAGGCTATTATCGGCAACGTTATGTTCCAAGAACCAGTTGCAATATTCCAGTCTTCTAACAAAATCTCCCTCGTACAAATGTTGGTGAAGCTGGTACTTAAATGACTTGTATCCATGTTTCTTCAAGATTCAAGATTCAAGAATGAGTAAGACGTAAATATAAAAATAAAAATGTTTTAAATCGAAAATGGGTAAAAATGACAAAACGTGTTATAGGTCATTAAATTCGTTTTAATATACTGCATTTAGTAGTTTTATGAAAGCGGTATGCTTCCATTTAATTTTTTTGAGCTACGGCAAAAATAAAGTTTAGAACGTTCTAGTAAAAAAGTTAAAGATAAAAGTGAGTTTGCATTTTTCTGGAAGTGAGTAAAGTATTTAGAATGATTTTAAGATGGTCATGGCCCTCTGGATGAGAAAATAAAATTCAATCTTAAAATTACATTTGGAAAAAAATCGATTTAAATATTACGCAATCGGCCGTAAAATGACCTCAGAATCCGAAAAACTAAAAATATACAGGGGGTGTCATTTAAAAATTAAAAGTCAAGGTCATTTCCGGTGAAACCGGAAGTCGGAAATGCTTGTCAAAAATTCCTAAAAATGACGTTTGGTTAGAGTAACAACCCTGCAAAGTTTCATTTAAATCGATAGATACATAAAAATGGCAGCCGGAAAGTGGTCTCGTGGGCACCCGTATATATATATATATATATATATATATATATATATATATATATATATATATATATATATATATATATATATATATATATATATATATATGGTAAGATCCAATTATACAGCTGTAAGAGCTTTTTTTCTTACTGTGACCTTACCATAATCTCCCTAGATTTCCAGAGCACACCCTAATCAAAAACAAACTGGAATGTATGTTACAATTCAATTTGTAACAGAAAATATTTTATACATTGCATCCATTTTACATTTTTTAGATGACTAACTTTTATTTTTTTACTAGGCCATTTCTTTGTGATAGTGACAACTGACTATCGAAGAAAAGACAACGTAACAAACTGTTGTCAATAGAAATGCATGCGCGTGGTTTAAAATTTTTTACAAATATGTTAGAATTTATATATAAAGTGTGGATATTTGTATTGGAAACCTCAAATTATCTACGTTAGGCAACGACGAGACACGTCAAATTTTAAACTCAGTTCTGCTTTTATTTTGGATAACCATCGCTACGATGACGTCATCCAATTTATTTTCTAAATAGAAACCTGCATTTTTTTAAATATTGTGTTAGATTTTAGAAACGGCAGTACGTATCACTATTACCGTAAAGCTGGTAATTTTTGAGATACAGGTTGTTGAAGTTTCAAAAATCAGGAAAGGTCGTTTAATTTGAAATAACAGAAACAAAAGCCTTAGTTAAGAAAAACAGTAGCAATAAGTTGCTCAAATTGAGATCCTCCCACTTCTCTACAGTAAGACAATTTTACAATATAATATTAGAATTAAGCAAATCATTTATTTGAACCAACCCTGTTAATCTACCGATGAGCCAAAGGCACAATTATAAATGGTGTAAGTTAAGTATTTGTTGGAGATTTATTATTTCATTACTTTTGGATAACTTACTTATTATTTATTCAAAATTTATTATAGTTTTACATTTTGTATTACACTGTCGCCTCGAGCTAGGGACATTGATTTGCTTTTATTACCATTTATGATTATTTTCACTTTTGTGTATTCAGTTACGATTGTTAGTGTTCACCATTTAAAGGTATTGTAACCATTTATTATTTTATATTTGAATATTTTTATAGTGTTTACGATCAGTGATATTTCATTGTTTATACCATGTCAAATTTAGATTATTTAGTGGATGTTCTTCGTAGTGATGAGTTGTCTGTAGAGTTAAGCTTTAGAAATGTTAATGTTAAGGATGTGGAAAGGTTAACCGTAGAGGAGAAACGCAAATTACTTAGACGTAAACTGAATTTAGAAAGGATTAATCCAAAATTATTTGATTCGTACAAGAGAGTCGAAATTAGCCAAACCTTAGAACTGAATTTATTACAAGAGAAACTTCACAACATTCAATCGTTGATTAATTTGTTCAAACATAAGCCTTCAAAGTAGAGTACCTTAGACTTCGCACTCGATTATTGCACATCTTAAAACGATTGAATTACATCACTTTTGATGATGAATTTTTATATTTATATGATCATTTATTAACTTTATGTAACTATTATTTAGAATTTATTGAATCTATTTATCAAAACTTTGAATTGAATAATGATTTACCACAATTAGACACTTCTGATATTTCCATGTCACCTAACGACAATGTTAATACTTCAGTTAATATTCCAGCTGAAGATTTTTGCCAAATTAATTGAAAAGTTACAAAGTTCTAAAAGTTCTGTTCCTGTTTATAAATTAAATTTAATGGTAGTGATAAGGGTGATGACAAAATCTTTTGCTTTAAATGTGGTTATTCCAATGTTACCTTTTCTAATTGTCCGAAGTGTAAATTTTCAAAAAACTTGTAATTGGGAAGTGTTCTGTTAGTCGACACATTCCTTTTGATTTTTCAGAGGCTGACAAACATGTTTTTAAAGATTGGTTGATTACTGTTAAGGAATTTTATGGGACTCCTAAAATTTGTTCCAAATTTATTGAAAAGAATAATGATATTAGACTTTTTATTAATGTAAGGATTTTTAAGGAAAATTTTGTTGCTTTATTAGATAGTTGAGCTACCGTAACTATTTTAGGTAAGCCTGCTTTATATTTGATTGATAAATATGATTTGAAATTAAATAGGAATTCACCTTTTTCTTCATTGATTATTGCTGATGGTTCTTCACAATCCATTTTGGGGAGTGTTGATTTATGTTTAACTGTTAATGGTATTACTAAAACTGTTTCAGTTATTGTTTCTGAATTTATTACTACTGCACCTACTTTGGGAGTAGATTTTTGTCATTTATTTGAAATTAAGGCTGATTTTAGTGAGATTTCTTTTGTTGCAACTCTGCAGAGACAAATTTTTCTGTGGTTAAGAGTATTGATGATCTTAATAATGATCAAGTTTTTGAATTTTACTTTATCTGATGTGACTAAAAATTATAGTCAAAAGTTAGCTCCAAAATTTATTGAAGCGAAAGTTGTTGAGGTGTTAGGTCCAACTACGTACCGATTGGCCACTCGTTTTGATAATAAACCATTAGGTGTTTTTCATGTTAAAGATTTAAAACCCCATTAGTTCTTACTTTTTTCGTTTTCTTTCTTATTATTTTTCTATTTTTAGTATTTTTGAGATTTTTACATTCTGGTTTTCTTATTTACATTTTTATTATTTTGATAATTTTTCAAAGTAATTTTATTTTTGTGCTAATTTCGCACATTATTTTATTTTTATATTTTTGTGCTACATTTGTTTAGCATGATGATTGATATTTAGATCCCATCGTGCGATTGATTTGTTTAGGATGATGTTGATATTTAGATCACATCGTGCGTTTATCTTGCCGATTTTTTGGGACATTAGTTCTCAGGCAGATTATATTCTTTTATTGGATTTACAATTTGCTATTGTTACAACAGTAAAATTTAAGATAACCATTTTGAGTTTACCTCTGATCGTTAATTTAACGTGTAATTTTCAAACTCTTACTCGTTGATAAGAAAACTAGTAATGCTTGTATACATTTTTATTTTTTATTTGATTTAGTTAATTTAGTTTCCCTGAAATTGTTTTTCCCTGAATTTGTTTCCGAAATTTTAGCTTTTGACTATTCCTAATTTGTCTAGTGTTACTATTCTTGGACGGTACTTGAGGACTTCGGTTCGCCTCGTGTCAACCTCGATTAGTTCACTTCCCGATTGTGACTTCCTGATTATGACGTTTTGGTAGTTTTAGGAGGGGGTTGTTGTGTTCGTAGGAGTGCTTCATCTTCTCTTTGCTACCTCACCTAGATTTCGATTTATTTACAAACGCGCGTGTTAGTTAGGGGTATATTTAGTCTTGGACGACGACTGTGGAATAACATGAAACCTGAATCTCGTGAAGGGTAGAGTGGCCTCTCTTGTTCTCCACGACGAAGCATCCTGAGCTAATTTGCCATGGAAATAGTCGTATCTTGGATTTACCGATTTTGACGTACCAAACGTGTCTGTGGTGGTTATGTGTGCTGTACTTAGGAGGCTTGGTTTGAGATCACCGGGGTAGGGAAATGGAACCGCTCTCTTTCGGCCTCAAATCTCGCGATTATTTATTTATGGTTTGTGAGGAAGGATTTTTTACACTTGCGTAGAGTGGCATTTTGCCATGATTTTTTAACGTTTCACCGAATACTGTTCCCGGGTTCCCCGCCCACTGTCCCTTCAGGTCATGGTTGGTTTCCGTTCTTTTTACGTTAGCTTCAAATTTTTTTTCTGATTTTTCATTTGTTCTTCTGATGGTGGTTTGCTTCACAAACCTCACCAGCTAAAGTTTTCACTTTATTTTAAGGTTCGGGCCTTTTATCTCGACTAGTGCCATGTGCGGGTGGTAGTGCGTCAGTAGCTTTTATGTTGTTGCGAGGGGTCTTTCCTGGCCAGCATCACCACATTTTCCGTACTTCTTCGTACATTTTCTTTTCATTTTCTTTTACATTTTGCATAGATTTTAATTAGTGCTAACATTTTTATTTTCTTAAATTTTACTAATTTCATTTATTAGCTTAGTGTTTGGAATCTCTGCTTTGGTGATCTCCGAGTCCAAATTTTAGGAGGGGGTGTAACAATTCTTTTTTAGTGTTTTATAAAATATACCTCAATTTAGGATCTTTCCTTCATTTAGTTCTAAATACAAGAAAATTTTAATTATTTTACAATATTGGTATGAGGTAGGCAACTTAATTCGCATATCTTCTTAGTTCGTAAAGATTTATAATCCTGCTTTCAATTTGTATTCATTTCTTATCTGATACATAACGCGTCTGCGTTAAGTTATTCTGCTGATATCTTGTACGCATGACCTGATCATCTACTTCGAAATCCTCCATTTTCACTTCCGTTTTAATGTCGAAGCATGAAGCTGCTTCTTTTTGATTTTACCTAAATTTATGTCAAAGCGCCATCAATTTGGTGGTAAGAGATATTTTTAATACATTTACATAAAATTAAAGCATTTTGTTCTTTTTAGGCGTTTTTCTGTACGTTTTTCTTTACGTTTTCTTTACGTTTTTCTATACGTTTTTCCTTACGTTTTTCTTTACGTATTTATACCATTTTTACTTTAATTATACGTTTATCATTACTTCAATTTACAACGTAATTGAATCTTAAGTACGCATTTGAATTTATTGTTGCGTACATGTTTCGTTTTATGATTGCAAATTTTTTTGAATGGGTACTTCCAAATAATGCAATAAGAAGTTGATTTAAAAGTTTTAAGAAGAAATTATACGGATTTAATAAATATAAATTCATTTTGGGGTGTGGCTGATAACATTACGTCAAGATTGCACCATGATGACGTAAGAATGACTTCATCCTGTTAACCTCTCCGTAATCATATTTAGATACCAGAGGTTGTCAAAAAGAAAAGTTTGTGTACAAAATTTCTAAGGTATTTATTTAGTATTTTAAGCATAATTTTAAGACCTTCATTATTTCATCATTACATTTAATTCAATAAACATATTCTGTATAGTGTTATTTTTTACATTTTTGTCAAGTCGGTTTAATTGTCCCGATAATTTAAAAAAAGACAATTTGGCGCCCGAGATAACTTCATTTTTTTACATTCTTTAATATTCATGGTAAGTGGTAATTAAGCAAATCATTTATTTGAACCAACCCTGTTAATCTACCGATGAGCCGAAGGCACAATTATAAATGGTCTAAGGTAAGTATTTGTTGGAGATTTATTATTTCATTACTTTTGGATAATTACTTTTTATTATTCAAAATTTTGTATACGATTCATACACATTACACATTTTTCTTTACAAGTTGCCAGTTTATTTTCTGCAGTATTGTATTATTAGTATTCAAGGCTCGTTTTACTTTTCATGCGGAATTTTTTATTGTAACTTGAAACATTACGTACCTGTGAAATTCATAATTAATATGTTTAAAGTAATTTTTTAGCGAATACGCTTAAATGAAACGTATCAAATGTAATTCTTACTATTTTGAAAAATTTAAATACAGCAACAGAAAACCTCGTACACGTGCGTGTGCATTGGCGTTCACATTCGCGTGTAAGTGCATGCGTGCGTGCGTGCGTGCGTAGATGTGTGTATATGGGGATGTATGTTAGTATCCACAATAACTAGAGAAATATAATACGTACGCAGTTGAAATTTTGTATTTAAGCTTCATTACATTTCCCCTGGAGCTGATTGGATTTTGGGGAAAAATCGAGCGGCGGCGAGGCAGTCTATTTGGTGTAGTAATCGTTCTTTATCAATTAGTCTTGAAACAGGTGCATATTTTTAATGATATAAAATGTCCATATTTATATATATGTATGTATGTATGATATATATATATATATATATATATATATATATTATATATATATATATATATATATATATATATATATATATATATATATATATATATATATATATATATATATATATATATATATATATATATAAATATATCATGTTGTAGATAAGGTATCATTAATCAAACATGTTAGTAATAAGCACGAACTTGATTGTTATGAAAGTTTAGAGACCTTCAAAAACAAACAAATTCTAATGAATAATGATGATCAAGGAGCTTTAGGCTACTCAGAACTCATTAAACTTTCATAACTTTCACTTTCACTTTCACAAGATAAAGCACTCGCTGATGGTATATATGTTACAAATTTTCTTTAGTTCGTCCTAGCCGACTGCAGATGATGATAGCGTAGCTATCGAAACGCGTTCGGTGTTTTTTAATTTTGTGTGGTACGTGGGTATATTTTGTTTGTTATCCACATATAGATGATAAATATATCGATTAATTATTTTCGTGCAATTTTTTGATACGATGCGTAATTTGGCAGCAAATAAAATTAGTAATTAGGATTGAGAATGCGTACTTAAATTGTATTATCGATATTTTTATAAAAGCGAACGGCGTTGGAATGAAGGTTTAAACGTTCATCTGGCATAGATTATTATTATTTTTGTGTTTGTGGGTCGAGATCTACGCACAAACGGAAATGTCAGGCATTTCTTTGCGCATCAACTACTAATGGTTATTAGCACTACCCGTCACGTTGTTGTTTCGTTATGAACGTATTACAAAAGAGGATGCATAATTATACCACAAAAATAATTACTATTAAAATTTGGTAATGTAAATTTTCACCATTATTACACATATTAAAATTTTTCAAATTTCCCAAATTGTTTCAACATCTTTAACAATTTTAATAGATAATAACGACTGACAATGATAACTGTAAGGTTTATCGAAACGTTCACATTGCATAACTTTAATACACCAATATTTTAATACTATTAAAACTATTTAATTTCTCTTAATTTCCACTTTGTAGGTTGGAAGGTCGTGTATTGTTCCACACCAGATACTTTTTGTGACAGTTGTTGTTGCAATTGCTTTTTATTAATTTTATCAATGTAGTATTAATCATAAGTGTATGCATACAATGGTGAACGCAGTATTTACCATTTTTAAATTTATAATGAGCTTAAACCGCAATGTTAAGGATAATGTGCACGTAACATCCTTTCATTCTGCCTCTCCAACTTGCTGGTCTGCAAAGGTGGAAAGTGTACAACCGGTAAGTGTACATCACTCAAGCTTCGTCTAAGCATTAGATTTACTCCTTAATTTATAATCAGTGCCAAAGGAACGTAAACGGACTTAAAACAATCGCTTGACTGTTCATTTTCGGCATCCACTTGGTTTAAAATGTTAGAGACAGTTGAGTAAATCAAGCTCGTGGCGAGCTATTGGCATAGTCATTTAGAACCTAATGAGAGAACTTTAATGTATGCGAAACAAGGACTGGGAATAAATCTGGAGTAAAACAGTCGTATCTGAAAACGTAAGCTGAGTGGTTCACAAAATCTTCTGATCTGGTTCTAAGGTATAAGAACGATTTAGAAGGCGAGTTAGTAAATCAGTTTAAAATCCTTAAGTTAGTGTATACTGCAAAAGTTTGGAGGCAAAACACTCAATCTCAAAATTGCTGAACCATCTTCTTAAAACTCATCTTGCCAACATGTTCTCAAATTTATATATATATATATATATATATATATATATATATATATATATATATATATATATATATATAGCTCTGCGAATGCTTCTGACCATTCCTGCAACTGTTTCTAGTTTCTAGTTTAACTTTGAAAAGGGTGAAGGATGTGCTGCGCTCTACAATGAAGCAACATAAGCTCTTATACTTTGGGGTTTTGGCAAATAAACTCTGCATGGGCGAGGACATTGATGATTTGGCAGCAAGAAAAGCAAGACAGAAAACCCTACATCTAAACATTGTCATTTGAATTCATTCTATGTGTGTGTGCCAGTATCATTAATGTTTGTAAGTATAACTTTTATAACTTTGGATTGATGTGTGTATTATTTATTCACATAAACCTTTATCTGTCTAATTCCGATAAGATATCTGAAATTGCATTAATAATCATAAATAATATCTAGAACAAAAAGCCCGGCCAAGTCAGGTGCCCGGGGCCCGTCAACCCTGGCTACGGCCCTGTCTAGCAGTTTTATCAAATGACATTTAAAGTCGGCCTAACCTGGATTTTCAGCCATTAAATGTACCGCGTTTCTGTAATCTAAGCGCGGATACAACATTGTGTACTTAAAACTAGTTTGTAAGCAGATCAATATGATAAATGATGTATTTTATAATGGAGAAGATAAATTCATATCCAGATACATCTCTGGCTTAGGCGGATTTTGTAACAATAAACAATCAAAATCCGATTTATATTCGCATGTGCAATTATTTGAAAATTAAAGCTACCGACCGACATTCTAAGCTTCTAAATGTATGCATCTGAACCAATTACGACGTATTATATGCAGGTGCAGGTAAATAAATGCATTAGCACTTTTACAACTTAGCTTTGCTTTCTTTGTAATTTAATTTTAATGTAATTCTTCATTATGTTGCATACAACTTAAATAACAGATGGTATATATGTTTTAATGCAAGGATAATCGTATGCTACGAGAAATTTTTTTTTTTGTCAAATTGCTTTATTAATACAAATTCACTATTGACAGTAATAGTTATTTTAATAAATAAAATTTTAATAAATGATTTAAGCCAAATTTTGGGCTAGATAAAAATTCGGAAATACAATGTGCCCTCAATATGCATTATTTTTCTCGGTTACTGTTACTGCCACTTTCATTTGAATATCTTCAAATGATTACGAATAGGTACATAATTTGTCAATTTGATTAACGAACATTACACGGTCTGCCAATCTTTTTAAGCACCGCATAATAGAAAATAAAGACTTTACTTTTTACAAATCATTCCACCACACAAAAAATAAAATTGATGATTACGCATGGTAGATCAACTGAGATAAATTATGCTTATTCATTGCCGTTTGGTTTTTGTTAATAATAATCGTAAAATTTCTTACAAATCATTGTCTAAAATTTCAATAGAAAATATATCAATTTAACATTTAACATTTTATTTTAATTTTTAGGAACTTTATGGTTTAATTTTTAGTTCTACTTCACCTTTTCGTTTTCAAATTTCATTAATTATAATTTTGATTATAACACATACATGCTTAATACGAAATTTTTTAGTGAAAAGGAAGGGAAAAGGTAACGTGTTTCATTCCCTCCCCAACGCGGAGGGCCGGCTGCTTGAGCTATCTTCAGTCAAAGTCATGAATTCCCAATATACAGGGTGGATACTCTATGTGGAATAAATTCTGTAACTCAGAGGTGAAATCCGGGAGAAAAATCATGATAGGCATTCTTTATAATTGTTTGCAGCCCTCAATCTGGGGGTTACAGTTTCTCCATATACCACCCGGGGTGAAGCCACCCCTAACTTTTTTCTTTCAAATGTAAGGGTAGGTCAAGTGATACACCGTGTGAAAGCTTGTATTAAGCGGAGTACAACGCAGTGTTTATTTTCTCAAAATTTTAAACATTATTTTGTTGATCAAAAAAAAATCAAAATCAAAAATATTAAACAAATAAACGTACTCTCTTAGCAAAGGATGTTTCATTTGAGAACTTTCTTAAACTAAACTACGATTTAACGACTTTTCTGCAAAAAAAATCTTTTCTTATGTGGTACACTCATAGCTTTATAGATGTTCAAAATGGTGTCCATTTCTTTCTTGACAAAGACCCAATCGGTGATAAAACCATTTCTCACGTTTCGAACATGTCTTGTGGAATATTTCTGATTTCTAGAGTACTTCTGTCCCTCAGATCCTGAAGATTGGTCGGTAATGTAGCATAAACCTTACTCTTCAAATATCCCCATAAAAAAAGTCAAGTGGATTAAGATCCGGGGATCGTGGTGGCCATTCAAGTACACCTCTTCGACCAATCTATCTATTTGGAAAAAAATGATTTAAATAGTTTCGTACTGGCAGTATATAGAGCACCATCTTGCTGAAACCAAATTCTCTCATCCACGTCATTCGGATTGTTATTTGGTAGTAGACCCCTTAAATTTGGGAGCAGGTCATCCGTGAGCATAGAAAGATACTACTGCCCACCAAGATTGCCATTCAGAAAAATGGCCCTACCACTCCATCTCCAATAATCCCAGCCCATACGTTTAATTTTTGTGGATGTTGCGTGTAAGTTTCCCGCATCCAATGGGGGTTGTGGTCAGACCAATAACGACAATTGTGATGATTCACTTCACCATGCAAAGAGAAAGTTCATTTATCCGAAAAGAGAATCTATTCCAACTGTATGTGACCATGGTCGATGAAGTCCATTATTCGTTCACAAAACTCAATTCGTCGGTCTGGATCGTCATGAGTCAATTCTTGCAGAATTTGCATCTTGTAAGGGTGCATCTTTGCAGTTTTTAAAACCTTTAAAACAGTTCTAGAACTGACCTCATTATCGCGCGCTAATTGCCGTGCCGAAATGATGGGATTTTCTTGAATAGTCAACAAAACGTTCAGCTTTGTATTTTCGTAAACTGCCTCTCTTCGTTGTCTTGGCAGATTCCTGACATCTATAGCGCCTTTCCATTTTACTAATTGTGCCTTGAGAAAGCCGCGGTAAATCGGGATGATTTGCTTGAAATAATTCAGCTACCTCAGCTTGAGTGCGACTTCGGTCACCATATCCGATTATCATTAATATCTCAATGCGAAGGGCTTCTGTTGAATAAGCCATGCTACTAGAGGAATTATTTACTTAAATAAACGAGCAAAGAAAAATACAAGGAACAGACAATATTGTAATTTACTAATGTGGATGCTAACAAATCAAGCAGGTAACTAAAATCGAGACTAAAACACAGAAGATTAAGAGCGCTTTTCATCAACGATAAGACCTGGCTTGCTGAAATAATAAATGCACGTTATCAATACGGCACATTTTTATCTGCCGACCATTCAAGCATTGTCGAGATTAAAAAGCATTTAGTGAGTGTAAGAAACACAGAAGATAAAGATTTTTTCCTTCAACAAGATCAGGCTTATTGAGATAATAAATGCATGTTATCACTACGGTACATTTTTACCTACCGACATTTCAATCATTTTCGAAATTAAATACCATTGAGCCAGCGAAAGTTGTTCATTTAGGTTTTTTCACTTTATTTTTCAAATGCCCGAGAAAATAAATACTGCGTTGTGTTCCTCTTAATACAAGCTTTCACGCGGTGTATCACCTGACCTACCTTACATTTGAAAAAAAAAGTAAGGGGTAGCTTTACCCCCGGGGGTGGATATATGGAGAAACTGTAACTGGAAACAATTATAAAGAATGCCTATCATGATTTTTCTCCCGGACTTGACCCCTTTGAGTTACAGCATTTATTCCACTTAGAGTATCCACCCTGTATATACATTAGGTATGTTTGCATGGTGGAGGTAAAGATAGGTGTGGTTAGGATAGGATCGGTGGGAACGGGTCCTGAGGGGAAAATACTACCCCAGCATTCGCCTAAATAGCCGCACATGATGTGCGTATACGCTATATGAGTAGACTGCAACGGAATCGAACCCTTTACCTCCCGAATGCTAAGCAGGTCGTATTAACACAGCTCCCCTAGCTCGGTATTTTTAGTGCATATTTATTTGTCTAGTCTAGTAAATAGGGATTTTCCTACAGCAATAACTTTTACGAAATCTCTGAACTTTTCTTTAAAAAACTAATACAAAGAAACCCGTTGTTTTGCAATAAGCAAACAAGGGCCTTTACAAGTATGTAATTTTTATAATTTCGCGATCTGTCTTTCTACGACTACATTCCATCAGAATAATTTTTATTGCGGGCTCTAAAGTAAAGCATTCTGTGGTACTTTTTCTGGTGTCTTACGGACTATATGGCTGGAAGCGGTTATATCTTTGGAGGCTAGGTTAGACTTTTACTGCCTTGTGGACCGGCGAGCTATTTAAAAAAAGTCTTCAGTGTTGCGCATACATAGGTATTTTTTGGTTAATAGCCGTGCGTTTGTAATAAAATTTACGTTTATTTAGGCAACTTAACATTAATTGCGTGCAGCGTGTGATGCATATCACACCTGCATAAAAACATGCATTTTATTATTTTAACGCATTTCGTTTGCACGTTCAGTTTCAGACATGTTCGTGCGTAAAGACCTTTTGGGAGCGTCGTTTTTTGTGCGATACTGAAAGGTAGTAGAGTATATAATTTGTATGGTAAGTTATTTTATAATGTTTGAGACGTTTGTATTTCTTACTTTCCCGTCTACTTTTTTATTTTTACTTTAACTTTAACCTTTAATGTTACTTTTCACACGTTTATAAACATCTACGCAATTAATTATTTTACCGTTAATCCAATTTACGTTATTAGTACGAATAGCAAGAGTGAGATTTATTCATTTAGGAATTATAAAGCATACAAATCCAGATTTATTTCAACCCTGAAGTAATATTACGCAACAATTGCCAAAACGCTGACCCAGAATGCAGCCATTTCGTTATCTACAGTGAGACCAAGAATAAGTTATTCTGATTCCATTAATTGCTCATAACATCAATTAATCATTAAGTTGAAACGTTACTAACATTATCATTAAGATATTTCCGTTTATAATTAAATATAGGTTGTGTAATCAAATTTGTTATTGCAGAAATTTTCTTTTGACTTTATTGTATAATGGTTTACTTGTATATTCCATATTTAAAAACAAGTTGGCGTCCTAGTGTTTAACAATTAGTTTCAGGAAGAAGCAAACATATCCAGGTACATGTACATATTTTTTGGTTAATAAGGTAAATCGATAATTGTATGAACCTGACCCACTTTAATCTACGACTGAGCATAAGACACAAAATCTTATAATTATTACCCAAAATGTTAAGTAGCTAAAATTTGTAACCATGGGTATAGAAGTATACTTATAAAACTTTAAGTGTTGTACTGTGTTACAGAAAGATACTGTTGTCGTAATTGACTTTGGCATGCTCCTTATGTGCTGTATAATATAGTGACCATGAGATTTTCAGGTAGAGGCGTTGTGCCATCTCCAACCAATATTCTAGAGTATTTTGTTTTCTTATCAGTGTTTATACCGGGATCAGCATATATCTACTGCTATGCGACAGGTACGAAATCTGACTAAAATTTATACCAATTAATCTAGTTCTTCTCTTTCACGTTGTGAAAACTTGGACATGTTTTAGATGAAAAATCTAAAATTTTTGTTATTAACTGATATTTTGTGGCCAATGAACTTAAAGCTACACTAAGCAAACTGTCATTAATTGTAAACGTATACAGATATTGCTAAATCATTTCACTAGGCTATTTTGTAAAAGATATTTTAATTACTAAATAGCTACGAATTATCCTACTTACTTAACACATTTCATTTACGTTATTTCGTACAAAAAACACCAAAGTGTATGTTTATTATTGAAGTGTTTCTACTAAACCTTGTACTTTGTATAGATTTCGGTTTTTTTTTACGTGTGAAGTGCTTAATATGTGCACATTTTTATTTCAGAACTCAGTTTTATTTTCTTGAAATAATTACTATCCAATTGTTTAACTTTTTATGATAATTTAATTAGTTGTTTTTATCTACTAGTGTTACGTAACGCTTTAATTAATGGATATAATTAATAAAATTGTCAGTATTCACATTTTCATATTTAAAATTGCGTACGTGTCTGTCGACTGTCTGTGATAGCCATTAATCTCCGAAACGGATTGACGTACAAAAAGTTAAATCATTATTATTAATATTTGGTGCAAAAATAAGTATATTTTTCTGCTCCTATGGGTGTCCCGTAAAGACTGGGCCATAGTTCAGAGATAGTTTCCTTGGGTCAAAATAACCCTATTTCTGCTTCCTAAAGAGTTATTCAAAAATGCAGTTTTTATTTTTCGGTAGCTGTCGCATTTTTCAAGATATCTTGTATAAACTTGGTACAGGGGAGTTTTTCGGGGAGATAAACATGAATATCTATTTAGTTTCAACGTAAAAGATAGAGTACGCTACCAACACCTTACTTATTTTACTGGTTTCCGCTGTATTCGTTTGGTGGATATAGATTTTGAAAGACTTGTTAACCATTTTTGAAAGGTCATTTTATTTTCTTTAAAATAGGTACTCTTATTGTATATCACTAAATGGTTCCGCTTTAGAAGAAAATGCACTTAAAGTGAACTCTGCAGAATGTACATATTTCATTTGCATAAAATTTAATGCCAATTTAATCTAGTAGTTATCCGTCACAAAAGCGTAATTCTGATTTGACTTCTCATAAAATGTCTTTGGTGTGTTTATTACGTTGTTTTGTTTGTTGTTAGTTGTTTTGAGTATTTCGTTGTTGAAGTATTAGGTTTCCCTTTAAGAATGCCGTGACATAATTTGTTCCCAAATAGTGAAATGAGTGATATGGTGGCAATTTACGGTTAACAAAATTCCAATGAACAAGCTGCGGCCAGAAGTTACGGGAATATTTTTCAAATCGTAGACAACCAGATAGACAGGTAGCTTTCGTCCTTGCCAGCATTATGGACGACCTATAGTGCGTACCGTGGAACAAGAAGAAGAGGCCTTATATCTAGTTGAAATTCAACATTTATTACATATTCAACATTTATTGTCAGATGATTTTTTGGCAAGAACGAATTTTTCTAACTGGGTTTTAAGCCACCATCGACGTAATCTTTTATAAGCAATATTTTGTTTACGGATGAGGCAACCTTTACCAGAAGAGGGGTATTTAATAGCAGAAATTGCCATATCTGGTCTGACGAAAACCCAAACTAAACAAGGGAGCGCCATTTTCAATACGAATTTAAAATTAATATTTGGTTTGGGATAGTGAGCGATTCTATCGTGGGTCCTTTTGAACTCCCAGCTAAACTGGATGGCCGCGAGTATCTAAACTTCTTGCAGCATAACTTGTTTAACCTGCTGGAGGAAGTTGCTTTAATTCGTCGTAAGATGTGATTTCTTCAAGATGGCGCTCTTGCCCATTATCCTCTCACGGTACAAAATCACGTAAATAATGTATTTCCGCATCGTTGGATTGGAAGAAGAAGTGAACATCATCGGCCTCCACGAAGTCCTGATTTAAATCCAAGGGTCTTTTTTAGTAAATATGCACATGAAATATGTACAGTGTGTCCCATTTTCGATGATAGTACGATGATGTAACGGAACAGCCTGTGTATTTTTCTTGCGTTTGAATAGAAATTTTGTAAGCTTTACAAAAATATATAATACATGATGTGTATTTTAAATAATAAACCTAAAATCTATGATTTCACAAACTGCGTAATGACATAGTGTGTATTATACAGCATTAGAATTAGTAGGCCGTGATTATTGGAACAATTAAATGATCATTTGCTAAGCACTTGTCAAGACCCGTCAGTTGTAAAATTTATATTCTCTGTGTAACATTGCATTCGTTACAATGGCTGAAAATGAAAAGATATCCAGAAAGAAGGCAACCTTGTCTGTTAATGTTTTCTCGAATAAAAAAAATTTGGTAGAACATGGATCATTTATCTAACCCCAACCAAAAAAGTTTAATAAGGAAAATCGCGATACGGATGAAGGCAACGTTTTAGCATGTATAGAGGCAACGCCTTCACAATCATGCAGAGTTCTAGAACAGGAGGTTGGTATTGCCAAAGAATATTGACCAAATATAAATTTAAGCCATATAAGATTAAAATTGTTCACCATTTGCATCCTGGGGATGCAGAACGTTGTTTACTGTCTTGCAACTGGTATTTGGAACAAATTCGTATTGCTAATAATTTTTCTAGATTTATAATATGGTCCGACGATGCTTACTTTTCGTGTGCATGTATTTTCAACAGGCATAATACTAGGCATTGGTCCCAAGAAAATCATCATGTGCTATTCGAAAGAGCGATCTGGATTTAGCGTAGCTTGTTTTATTTTGGGGAAACAAATAGAATACAGAATTTATGAAGGCAGTCTTACAGGGAACATATATCTTGAAATTTTGTAAGACGTTATCCCTATGTTACTAGACCATGTTTTTTTAGCTCATCTTAACAGGATACATTACCAACAGGATGGCGCGCCCGCACATAATGCTGTAATTGTTCGACCTTTTTTAGACAATTATTTCCCGTAAAAGTGGATCGGTACTCATGCACCAATTAGATGGCCTCCACGGTCACCTGACCTATCCATGCTACTTGCAGAATAAGGTTTATAGTACCCGTCATCGGACAATAGGTGAACTACTTCATGCCACCAATGCGGCACTTCAAAACTTGCTAAGACGTTCCATAATTTTTTTAAATGTTTTAAAAAGGATAACCACTGTATGTCAACATTGCGTTCAGGAAAATGACAACCACTTTGAGCAGTTCCTTTAAGGTGAAAATCTATTAAGGGGTTACTATTGAGTTAATATTATGTTAAGTTTTACAGTTTTTCTGCCTTAAAATTGATTTAGCTTTTTTAAAATTTCTATGTTTGTAATATCCTAATATAATTAAGTCAGGACCTAGTAATTCTAATGCTATACTATACATATTTATGTTATTGCGGAGATTTTGTGAAACGATAGATTTTAGGTTTATTATTTAAAATACAGATCATGTATTTTATATTTTTGTAAAGATTATAAAATTTTCAATCAAACGCAAGAAAAATATACAGTGTATTCCGTTAAAAAAACCATAAGTTTTATTTATAGCTAAAAATTGTCAGCTTACAGCAAAAATACGACTACGCCACTGGATTCTACGTAAAAAAACTGTATAAGAACTAATTTTTACCTTTGCCATATATTAAAGGAGAACGGAGATACAAGGAGTGTCCCAAAATGCAATATTTTCAATTTCGCCCTGTATCTAAGAAATGTATCGGGTTATGAAAGTTTTGTTTGTATTGTGAAAACCGCAACTCTATATCTTTACTCGTAAGTGAGATACCCCGAAATATCTTCGAAAATGGGACACACTGTACATTCTGCAGAGGTCGCTTTAAGTGCATTTTCCTGTAAAGCGGAACCTTTTAGCGATATACAATGAGAGTAGAAAATAAAATGACCTTTCAGAAACGTTATCTTTCAAAATCTTTATCAGCAAAAAAATACAGCGGAAACCAGAAACATGAGTAAGGTGTAGGTGGCGCCCTCTATCTTTTACGTTGGAAGTAAATAAATATTCATGTTTCTCTACCCTAAAAACTTCACTGTACCAAATTTAAACAAGATATCTTGAAAAATGCGACAGCCTGTATATGTAACACATGAATAACGAAACTCTCTAAAATAGGTGTAAACTCTCTATTATGTAATACGGTTACGTAATGAAAATTTGAGGTGTTTCGTTACGTAAAAAATTAAGGAAAATTAATAATTCTTAGTTTGGCAACGCTTAAGCAGTTTTTTTTTTTGTAGAGCTCAATGTCAAAAAAAATGTATTTGCATGGCGAATATATTAACATTTTGTAAAATGGATACATTCTTTTAATGTAGTACATATACAGTGCGCTCAGAAAGTAACGGATAAATTCATTATTTTCGAAATCGTTAATTTGTTGTGAAAATCCTGCGACACGTCGATTTTTTATTTTGATTCCGGACTTTATGCTGTGTCGCACATGTAGATGGCGCTGCGCACTTTCCGGATATGATGTCAAAGTTCATATTTTTAAATGGATACCCTGTATGTTCTTCGCGGAAATCGATGCAATTCTTTCTCCTGAGTTCAATAATGCCCTATTTATTAATATTTCAGAACCTCCAGCTTCACGTCGCATAACACGAAGTATAAAGCAACAAGCACATTCATAAGCTTTTGGAACATCGAATTTCTTATATATATATATATATATATATATATATATATATATATATATATATATATATATATATATATATATATATATATATTATATATATATATATATATATATATATATATATATATATATATATATATATATAGGGTGTCCCAATAGTGCGTATTCGGTCGATAGCTCTTTAGAAGATAAATTTAAATACGAAAGTTGTCTATTTTTATAAGCTGCATAATCTAAAAATAGTTTGGTTTCTACAGGGTGTAATACAAAAGCGGTACAATATAGAACTTTTGATTTTGAAATAGAACACCCTATATATTATTTTATTTTTCGATTCTCCTTATAATTTTACATCTTTTTTATAAGATTGGAGATATTTGCAAAGTTAACTAAAAACTGACATTTTTATGTAGTAATTCAAGTAGGCCTATCTCAGTTATTTTTAAAGATAAAAAGTAATCTTTGGTATAGAATTTATTCATACATGAGCTTACTTTAATCTATTGTCAAAATTGGATTTCAATATTCACGGTGATCACAAAAATTAATTCAATAACATAAATTTGAAAATGATATATCTTCATTTTTTTTAAATGGCACACCCTATATTTTTTTAATGCATTGTTTTCGTCTATTAATCGACTTTCATTTCTATTAAATATCTTCTATACATATCTCTAATCGTTTCGGAGATATTTAAGTTTGTTCAATTTTTTTTGTTGATAACACTGAAAAAGAGTAACATTAGTCGGTCAAAGCAAGCTATGAATACATAAGAAACTAAAAAACATATTAACTGAAATACAAACACTTAAAATTATAATAAATGATCAGTGTGACCACCATTTTTGAAAAATTTTGATTAGAAGCTTATTTACATAGGTATTTTAGTTAGTTTACAGTCTTACATTTGAATTATTTGAAATAATGTATCTTGACAAAATCAGCCTATAATTGATAAAATTAATATGTAGTTTGTTTATAGCTATATTTATTTACCGTTGTCAAGACATTTTGGCTTGTTGTGCATCAGTTTCGTGTTTCTCACGTTTTTCATTATGGAAAACCACACACCTGCTGAATTAACAGATATGCATTTTATTTATGGTGCTGCAAATGGGAACAGTAGCGAAACCGCTCGTGTTATTTAAATTTAATTAAAAAATTTTATTTAAAGCATGTGGATCTAATATACATTTTTTGATATTAATATTTAAAAACATTGTGTATGGAAGACGAAGCTATTAAAACAAGTAAAGTTTATACTGTATAAAAATACACGGTTAAATCCAAAAAAGGTGAATTTTCTAATTATTGGATAATCACGAAAAATTTCATTTCCATAATTCGGACGGTAAGTACATTCTTTTATTCTATTTTAGAATTATAATCTTGTTTATAGGCACTCAAATGCGGGCATTCATTGGCCTTTATGGCACAGAGTAATCGAAAATTGCTAATCAACGATTGCACTAATTGTTCAAACATGCTTCGGTATCGAACATTTATTAACGTTAATGAAAATCATACATTATTATTTGCCATTAGTCCATAACAGTATGTTAAGAAATGAGTTTCATAAGAGACGCTTTTATCGCACGCGTCGAAGTTAAAAAACGAGCCGCGCAGCGGCAAGTTTTCTAACGGCGAGTTTACATTAAAATGAGAGAATTAATGCATTTTAATTATCAAATATCACTGATTACAAAGTTCTCAATTGTGTTACGTTTATATTGGTTGAACTGCGCGAAATAGCCCAAAGTACAATTGACAATTTATTACCAAACAAATCAAGAAAAGTATATGAAAAGGAATTTTCGAATTTTGAAGTATGGTGTGTACAAAATAATGCACTCAACATTTCAGAAAACGTACTAATCGCCTAGTTCCAAATGTTGCGCAAATAGAAAAGTTGTTCGTCATTATGGTCAACATATGCAACGATAAGATCATGCCTAAACATTACAAAAGGTGTCGATATTACCAAATATCTAAAATTGGAAGCGCTCCTAAAAAAATCCAGAATTATTGAACATAATGATGTTAACAAATTTATTGAACTAGCCGATGACAAAACTTATCTAGCGATAAAAGTAAGTTTACATCACAACAGCTAGTGTATACATTGTGGTAAAAGTTATTTTCGTCTTATGCCAGTATTCTTTATACATTCATGTATTAGAATACGAACGAAATGAAATGTTTTTCCAATTCTTGCTAAGTTTCCTCGTTGTATTATAGGTCGTTCTGATAATGGGATATAATGGAGCATGCTGGAGGGAAGAGCTAACCATCATGGCTATTGACGACATTGAATATAAAGATGACTTCATCGCAATTACAGTCCCTAAAACAAAATCTAATGTCATGAGGCAAGTTATTGTCAGTAGTAATATCACAAGGGAGTGAGAATAAATTGAAAATAATTTGACAGATTTTCGAAAACCTGTTGCCAGGCAACAGACACAAGAGCCCGTAGGGCTCTCGTGTCTATTGCCGAATGACAACAGGGTGAAGAAAATATAGAGAATTATTTTCTAATTTATTAGAATTGGATTATTTTTGACGTTACTATAAGAAACACGTTTTCAATATTACATTTTTATTTTAACAAATTAAGGTTTCTGAACTTTCAAATTGATGACAGAAGTTAAATAACAAAAATCAGATGTGTGCAAACAACACATGACCTCACACTACAATGAAATTCATAATTTAATCAAGCACAAGTAAAATTGAAAGAATTTGATGTGTTTTATTAGTGTACTGTGTTTTTTTTTGCTGCTAAAAATTTTGTAATTTTTCCATATGATTAAATTGTTAAATTTAGACTTCGACAGAAACAATTAAATATGACGACTCAAAACGTGTAAGAACGAAAAAAAATTTTCGAAAATTTTTGACCTAAGGGTCAAAAAATTTTAAAATCTCGAAAATTTTTGACCAAAGGGCCAACATTTTTTTTTCGAAAATTGTTTCAAATGGCCACTAATGCTTTAACACGTCAACATCAACCAAACGCGCTGTCACTGCGCTACTGGTGGAGTTCACCAACAAACGAAGATATTCAATTGTAGGATGGTTCACTTAGTTGCCTACGTAAAGACGTGCCGGTTTGCTACAAATAGCCGTTCGTATTTATACACTCTATAATAGTCGACATCTAGAGTTCGGCCATTTTGACTGGACAGATTTCGCTCACCGTTCCGTCTACTCATGGATCCGAACCTGGGTACCAAATTTCATGACGATCGGATTATCTTTGTGGAAGCTAACGAGCTGGAACACATACAGACAGACAGCCATACATTTTGAAACTTCCATGTTTGAACCAATTTTTTTCCAACTTACGGTAAAGAAATTTTTAAGTATGGTAGCTTATTTTAAAGGAAATTTAATCCTCTTTAATAATACGCTGGGATCTGCTTTCTATCTATTTTCCGTTTTGCGATAATTCACAAAAACTAAAGTGCTGCACTCGAAATTTCACCGACCTATTACAATACCTCCCAATACTTTCGTATTGTGATGTAAAATACATTGTCATTCAATAAAAACAAAATACTTAAAATTATTCTCGCGGTAATAATGTTGCTAGATTATTCCCACTATAGTAATGTTTTGATTTGCTAAAACGTACGCACATGACTTAAATTGAAAGTTTCTAGTGGTTTTTAGAAATGTCAAAAAATAATCTCTGATAAAACCTGGATTACCTTGATAATAAAGTATGCTAGTTTAAGCCCATCTACAACAACCCATAGACCCATAGATATTGCATTAATGCACCAATTTGTATTAATGCCATTGGTAAAATGCCAAGAATTATGCAGACTTCTTAAAATTGCCCAATCCCGAGCTATATACTGGGCATTGTTTCCGACGTTCTAGTGTGACTCGATTGGAAAACAGTGGTGATTTGACCACAATTAAGCGTCACGGGGATTGGAAGCTCTCCGCTGTTGCAGACGGCTATATAGACACATCAGAAAGCCGAAAAGTTGCAGTGGCTAATATGTATGCTTTCTTCCCATTCAAGTATAATATCGTCAACTATGTAAGTGCAACTCAAGAAAACATAGAACAGAGTATTATAGGTCAAAATCAAAAAATCTACCATCAAAGTGAGTATTAGGTTAGGTTAATTTTCATGTTTATTCTCTAGTTTATAGGTTCGTAATTAAATACACTTGTACTATTTTTATTAGTTAGGTTACATAAGTGTAGGATAATCTTTCTGTTTATACAAGGGCTTTCCCTTACTCATTTCTAGTAGGTTCATAGACATGTCATTTCATTAATGTGTTCGAGCATGCCATCGGGAGTATTTTCACTTCTGAAAGGAACCGTTTATATACACAAATGGTACTATATTTTGTTTAATTGAGTAAAAGGTTGTGTACATTTGTTTCAGTGTTGAGAGTATCGGGATTTACGGATAGGTAATTGCACTGTTCACTTGCTTAATTTCGAAGCAGCTTGTTTAATATATGTATTGTCAAATTATCCTGCAAAAAAGAAATGATAACACATTTAACAAAGATACCTCATAATCTTACTTGAAGTCCAAATACATGATAAATACATCTTGGGTTACACAGAACCATTCGATGCATGTGTAAATTGGTAACATTTTGGACCATAACCGTATTTTTTATTCCCATGACTATACTACACAATAGAGTAGTTGTAAAACGTCGCTCTATAGCTTCAAATAGAAAATAATAGGTGGTAGTTGTAACAAATAGGTACCACTAATTCGTATTATGTTGTTTACATTGACATTTAGGAAATTTTGACAGTGTTACCAATCCGATAACAATACAGTTTGCATATCGTAATGAGTCACATTTAGATACGCAAAGACGACACTCGCGTATCGGAATAGAAGCATTATGAACGCAAAATAGAAAAATAACTATATTCTATTTTGCATTCATAATGCTTTTATTACGATACACGAGTGACTTTATTTGCGTATCGAAATGTGGCTCATTACGATACGTATTGTTATCGGATTGGTAACACTGTCAAAATTTCATAAATGTCAATGTAAACACTTAACATAACCTAACACTTGAGTTGTTAAATACGAATAAAAACTTCAAATTTTGAGTCGAGAATTTCAAATTACCAGTTCTACCAACATAAAGCTAAAAGTAACAAAATTGCCAACTTTGTAATGTTAATATTTGATAATTAAAATGCAATAGTTCTCAAATCTTTATGCAAAATAGAAAAAATAGTATAAGAAACGTTTCATAAGACGCTTTATCACACTTGCCGTTTACAAAACTCGCTGCTGCCCGGCTCGTTTTCTAAACTTCGACGTCTCTTATGAAATTCGTTTCTTAACATACTATTTTGTTTCCATGTTTATTATTTATACTGTAATTATGAAATTCCACAGTTTTTAAGGCTATTATAGGATTCGATTGTTAATAGCAACTTTTAATCTCAACACAGCTACATTTTTTCCAAATAGTACATATTTTGTATATTATCTCCTGTTTGTTATTAAATAAAATTGCTTCACTTAATATAAATTGTGATTCATCTCAATTCTGACTTTATCTAAAATTGCTATGCATTTATCTCCTATGTACTTAATAGCAATTAATAACCTGTTTATACAAATTAACATCGACATTAGAATAGCACCGGTGTGAAATTAGCTATAAAATTTTACTGAAACAGCTAACCAATTACTAAAACAATTTTTATTTGTTGTGTTGGCCAGAACTGTCTTGAATTCGGAGTTAATTTTACCAGATGTTTAACGGATTTTAAAATCGCTATAAAAATACCGTTTTATTAACATGCAATTTAAGATCCTCAGCATTCATGTTATGTTACCGTATTGCAGCAACTTTATGAAATAATGCAATATTGTATCTACAGTATTAACAGTTTGAACAAATTCCTTTGTTTGTTGGTGTGTGGGTGAAGCATAAATAATAAAAAAATTCAGTATTGATTGAATATCAATTTTAATATAATCTATTCTTACGTATTTTTCTGTTTACATACAACTTAAATTGAACTTGAAAGTATTTCATTGTGGATGTCTAAACAAGAAAATCCAATTTTGTATCAAGATTTATAACCACTTTCATTTAATTTGTTTTTTTCCATTAATTCTAAAAATTTGTAATGTAGAAAACACATTTATTAACCATGAACATGAATGACAGGTCGTATAATTAGTTTCAATGCAACGGTTTTCATCTTTTTTTTTACACCTGTAATCGTGAACGTACTTTGCCCCTATTTCTTAACATGTGGATTCAAGGTTTTTTAGTATTACATTGTATTTTTACTACGTCAATAAGTCGTCAGGAGTTTCCATTTCTTTTAATTGAATCATTTTGTAATTATTTTTTTTTAATTTTTCCAATTTGTATAATAACACCTATTAGCAGTGAAATAAACTGTAATAAAAATTTTAATTAACGAAGATTCTTTCTATAGAACTTGTAAACAACTATTTTTTAAAATACTTCTTTACCTCAATTTGCCTAAATAAACATAATCATGTTTTGCTGCGTTCTACCATTCCAAATATTTCATAAAAATTTTTAGCTTTTATAATTGTATTAGGTACAATCCAAGCTACTATTTATTTTTCTGTAAAATTACACATTACCCTCATTGAATTAATATTAGAAATGAATAATGTATATACGAGTACCTTAAGCTCATTTTTTAGAGTGGTTTGACCTTAAATTTCCAAATACTAAGTTTATTAAGTCGCATCCCTTGCAGGTATCTAAGAAAGACACTTAAAAATTATAAGGGATATACCTTAATATTTAAACGGATTTATATTGAACACGTCAAGCAATAAATTCAAAAGAGCAACATATGCTCTATTCTTATTCTTTAATGTCATTTGTTATTACCTTCCAACCTACATATGTAGGTATAGAAAGTTATGCAATCGACTTTTTTTCACTGTCGCTAAATCGACTTATTAACTCATTTTACAAGTTTTGGCCAAGATTCGCCAAGGTCGGCCGTCAGGTCTGGTTGTCTGTGGTGTGTGTCGGAGTGTATGTCTGTGTGGATGTATGTTAGTATCCACGGTAGCTCCAGAACTATAATACCTACGTACTTAAAATTTTGTATTTAAGCTTGTTTTCATTTGGCTGATTAGATTTTGACAGAAATCCAGCGGCGAAGAGGGGGTTTATTAGGGACAGTTTTTTTGTTTTTATCAAATATACACGGTGACTCATGACGGACGCGACGGAGTTTTATGAGAAAACTAGATATATTTCTTGATTTTTGTTGCAGGGACATTGTGTAGGTCCATTAACGCTACATTTTTAAAATAATTTCACATATACAGGGTGCTTTAAAAAAGAGTGGAATATCAACGTTGTTTTTTTAAATGGAATGCCCTATATTTTATCACATTTTTGAATTAATTAGGAGCGTTTAGATGTATTTTGATTTTTCTTAAATTGCAAGGTTTTGGAAAAAAATTAACTGTTACCAAACGAAACTAATTTTGTCAAAAATGCTTCAGGATGTCTCGTTAATGATGTCATGTGACCAATTCAATGATCTTGCAAAAAGTACTAAGGTATCCTGTACCTAAACCTTCACGTTTCAAAGTTATTGAGATAACTTTGAAATTTAAAGTTTTTTTATGGGATTTACAGGACGTAAATGTTTTTACAAATAATGTTTGTCAATCATTTTTTGAATCGAGTAATTAGCAAAGATATTTCTTCTCTTATGTGTATGTTTACACATATTTCAAGTTAGTATGCAGTATATATATATATATATATATATATATATATATATATATATATATATATATATATATATATATATATATATATATATATATATATATTGTAATAAAAACGATGCTACCAAGCTGAATTGTAATCTAGTGTGCTCTTGTCAAAATGAGAAATACTATTAATTAACAGTATGTCAATATAATTGGGTATTAATTATTTGTACTGTGTGCATTAGTCAATCAAGTGTCTCCAGAAGGAAACACAAATACTACCCATATATTCAACTTCATCAAAATTTGTATGGAACAGGTTTTGAAAGGCGAATTCCATTTTGTTTAACAATCCTCGAAAAAATCTGCGAAGAAGATAATTTTGATCAATACGTGTTGTTTACCGATGAGGCAGCGTTTCATAATAATGACCATGTTAATCGTCATAACTACCATTATTATGATACCGAAAATAAGCATACGACAGATCTCCAGAATCGACGGAGTATTAATGTGTATGGCGGAAGAATCGGCGATGAAGTTATTGGTCCATATTTCTTTGACGGCACTTTAAAAAACGACTTTTGGCTACTTTTAGAAAATATCCCATTACACATCAGGCAAAAAATATCCTTACAATTAGATGATGTCCCTGCGACATGTAAGGGAATATTTAGACCGAAAATTTCATAACAAATGGATCGGAAGAGGTAGTCCAGTTAACTGGCACTTGGAACCATCACTCCTGTTCTGTTGCAAACTGTATGATGTTCGCTCGAAAAGATAATTACATTCTGCATTGAAAAAGACGACATTTGTTGCAGTAGTTATGTTAAATTGTTAAGAATAGTAATATTATTTAATATATTCGTGATATTGTTAAATATTATGAATAACTTTGAAACGTGAAGGTTTAGGTATAGGATACCTTAGTATCATTGAATTCACATGACAGATCTAAAATATACAGAGTGTTCCATTTGAGATACGGAAGATATTATAGTTTGAATGGATTAATAATGGAACCGAAAAATCTGAACGCCCAGTATAGTATTTTTCACAATTAAATTGCCACATAAATCAACGAAACAGTCTATTTTCGAGATCATGAAGCAGTTTTGACAAAATTAATTTCGTTTGGTAACAAACGCTCTGTATTTCGGTATAAGGAACCCTAACGAAAGTCTATCTTATTTTTTATCATTAATTCAAAGATGTGATAAAACATAGGACATTTCATTTAAAAAAAAAATTTTGATATGCCACTCTTTTTTGAAGCACCCTGTATATTTGTAAGTATTTTAACAATGTAGCCTTAATGGACCTACACAATGTCCCTGCAACAAAAATCATGAAACATATCTAGTTTTCTCATAAAACTCCTTCGCGTCCGTCGTGACTCACCCTGTATATACGGGGGAGGGGGGACGGGACATCATATACGCCACGGAGTTTCTGTAAGAGTCTATTGGAATTTTTAATTCTTTTTTCTTAGAGCATATGCGGGGTGTTTAGGAGCACAATTCAATAATAACTTCAGCTATACAGGGTGTTCACAAAAAAGATCCATATCGAAGTACCATATTTTTTAATGGATATTATACGTTTTTTGGAATCTACAATTGAAATAAAGGCAAGTTGCAATAGAATTCCCTATATCTAAAACCTGCTGTTTCAAAGATATTTAATGATTTTTGAAATTACAGGCTTGAATTCAAAATTTAGTTTTGCTACGTTTATTATTATTGAAACAGCATAGCCTCTGTTAGTACTTTGCAAAAGGGTTGTTGTGTGAGACACCATAAAATGTTTGTTAAGAAAATATACAGGGCATTCAAAAATCAAATGTCAACTGCATGTACCTAATATTGCAAATAACTGCTTATTTTAAATAGCGCTCCCTGTATTTAACAAAAAAATGTTGTAACATTTTATAACCTTTCAAATAATACCTAACATAACTCTAATAGTTTTTGAGTTATTTTGAAATTTTTAATTAAGTCATAAGAATTCCGATACTCTAGGTTTACTTGAAGTGCAAGGTGGCATTCACAACACTTAATTATTATTTGACATTTGTTAAATAATATAACGTCATAATATTGCATTTCTAAGGTAGTCACTTTGTTATAATAAGCGAATTTGTCCTACAAAAATTGAGTAAAAATGAAAACATACTCTGTACACGAAATAATTGATATGATTTTTAACGATTGTAGAATGTCCAGAAAATTTATTGTTAGCAGAAAGGGTTTATGCTCAAAAATATCCCACTCGCAATGCTCCCAACAAAAGAATATTGCAACGATTGTTGGAAGCGTTCCGTAGAACGGGAAGTGTAGCATACTAGAAAATTAACAGACCAAAGCCGGTCACTGGAAATGAAGACAATGAGTTTGAGGTAATTGTCGCCCTTGTTGAGATTCCCCACACGTCAGCGTAAAATAAGTCGAGAAGCAGGTATTAGCAAACGAAGCATTGGTAGAATAAATAAAAAACACAAATTTCATCCATTCCGCATTCAGTTACTTAAGGAGCTGCTTGATAATGACTTAATTCGAAGACTTGATTTTTGCCTATGGGCTCTGGACAAAGTGGGTGAAAATGATAATTTTTTCGACTCAAACGAATCTCCGTTCCATAATAACGGAGTGGTCAACAGACATAATTTCCATTACTACCGTGATGAGAAAATCCCCATTTAGTTCGCACCCTTGATCATCATCACCGATGGACTGTTATGTGGGGCGGAATTTTGGGATCGCACGTAATAGGGCGTCACTTTTTTAATGAAAATTTAAACGGTCAAAAGTTTAAAAGATGTTTGCAACATAATTTACCTGATCTTTTAGAAGATATTCCAATATAGAAGACATATGTGGCTTCAGTTAGATTGTGCTCCGGCACATTTTGAAGTCCGAGTTCGCCAATATTTAAATAGAACTTTCCCTAATAAATGGATACGACGGGGAGGGCCACAAATTTGGCCGACAGGATCCCCAGATATAACTGGTGTAGATTTTTTTTATGGGGCTACATAAAAGGTATTCTTTATAACATACCTCCGACTGTACCTGATGATATGAAGGGAATAATACGCAATGCCTCTCAAGCAATAACACCTCAAATGTTATTAAATGTAAAGAGGTCTTTCCAGGACAGAATACGCCTTTGTATTGATCAAAATGGGCGCCACTTCGAACATTTATTAAAATAGAAGCATGTGTTTGTAGTTGTAATTATTATTGGTTCTTTATTTATTAATACGTATTTATGTTGTTAAGGTGTTTTTTAAATTTTATACGTAATTAAATTATTTTCATGTTTTATTAATATCCCGCATTTTTTTACTAAGTTTTATTTACCCTACAAAATAAAAAAATGTGATCGTGTATTTCATGGTCACCTTAATATTGAAAAATTAGATGTAATATTTAAAATAAAAACAAATCAAAATAACTCAAAAACTATTAGAGTTAGGTATAGGGAACCATAATATAATTTGAAAGGTTATAACAAACTTTTTTATTAAATACAGGGTGTGCTATTTAAAAGAAGGTAGTTATTTGCAATATTAGGTACCTGCCGTTGGCATTTGATTTTTGAGTGCCCTGTATAGTTTCTTAACAAGAATTTTATGCTGTCTTACACATCAACCCTTTAAGCAAAGTACTGACGGAGACTACGCTGTTTCAATAATAATAAACGTAGCAAAAATAAATTTTGAATTCAAGCCTGTAATTTCAAAAATCATTAAATACGTTTGAAACGGTAGGTTTCAGGTATAGGACATTCTATTGAAACTTGCCTTTATTTTATTCGTAAATTCCAAAAAACATATAATATACAGGGGGTTCCATTAAAAAATGTATAACTTTGATATGGATTTTTTTGTGACCATCCTGTATAGTTGAAATTATTTTTAAATTATGCTCCTAAACACCCTGCATACGCTCTAAGAAAAAAGAATTAAAAAATTCCAATAGGCTCCTATAGGAACTGCGTGGCGTATATGGTTCCCCACCCTGTATATAAATTTTCTTTATAAAGTTTTTTAATGTAAAGCAAAATAAATGTAAACATTCAATACATATGATTGAAAATGCTGAAACTGTATTATCGATATTTTTATAGAAGCGGGCAGCTTTGTAATTTTTTTTTACGTTAATATGTATTTATGTCTACATGTCTAACATGAAGTTTTAACCGTTATTCTGATATAGATTATTGTTTTTCTTTTTACAGTGCTGCCAGTTTTCGTTATGAATGTATAAAAAAGAGGTTGCATAGGTATCCTAAAAAAATTTAAATTAATATTATTTCACTTCTTTTAATTTAAGTTAGCATCTGGATGTCCATATTAACCTTTGTCTGTCATGAAGTTTTAAACGTCTTTTCGGCATAAATGATTGTTATTTGCATTTACAATGTTACCTGTTTTAGTAATGAACTTCTTATGAAAGAGGTTGCATACTTATCCTAAAAAAATGTTATTAAAATATTTAATTTCTTTTAATTTCTATTTTGTAAATTGGAAGGTCGTGTGGTGTTCCGCACCAGATATTTTTTTAAGTTAACATGTATTTATATCTACATGTCTGACATGAATTTTTAAACGTCATTCTGATATAGATTATTGTTTTTGTTTTTATAATGTTGCCAGATTTCGTTATGAACGTATACAAAAGAGGTTGTATAGGTATCCTAAAAAAATTGAAATTAACATTATTTCACTTCTTATAATTTAAGTTAGCATCTGGATGTCATAAACTTTTAAACGTCTTTTCGGCATAAATTATTGTTTTTGCGTTTACAATGTTACCTGTTTTAGTAATGAACTTCTTATGAAAGAGGTTGCATACTTATCCTAAAAAAAGTGTTATTAAAATATTTAATTTCTTTTAATTTCCATTTTGGCGATTGGAAGGTCGTATGGTGTTCAGCACCAGATATTATCTGGTGCGGAACACCACACGACCTTCCAATCTACAAACTACGTTACTGTACTTTTCTTAATAAATCCGATATTCCCTGAAAGGAAATCACTTTATATCAATTTACAACCAGTCGTAATTAAATCAATTAGTCATCAAAAATATGCTCAAATCAAAAAAATCGTATGATGCATTAACTCATCAACCTTTAAAAGTTACGTTACAATTCAATAATCAATGATACCTTTCGAGCATAATTACTGTACTTCAAATAAATACAACAAAATATTGACGTTAACTCGATGACTCAATCTCAAAAAAAAACACTTAGTATTCGCGTAAGTATAGTGTGGTACAACAAATGGGTTTTCACTTTAAAAAAATACAATTAGTACATTAACCTGAAGGTATGTATTCTGAATAATAATTTTAAAAAACACCATCAAGATGTCAACATAATTGTTACAGAAAAAAAATCATTCAATTCAAATTAAATCACCTAGTTTTAGAATTGAACTCGTGACCCGAACTGAAGAAAATTGCACCACCCATTGAAACTGCGTTCCCCAAAAGGTTTTTCTGTAATATGAGATGCTTATGATAACGAAACTCTACTATAATGAACCCTTAAAATAACGTATATAAAATCCAAACTCTTTGTTTAAACTCAAAAACTTTATCAATAGAAAAGGCGCCAGTCTGACGGATACAATAAAATTTATAAAAGATGTACCATACAAAACGTAATAATTTTATACTCAATATAATTTTCCATGATGCAATCTCAAATCCATTTAACAAAATTCACCAAAATTTAAAATAACGAGAGCATCTATTTACACAAAAGCTATTGTATTCCCAGCCAAATTACGATACCAATAACATCAATAAAATCTTAATTTTTTAAACTTTCATCTTATTTTGATAAACAGCAAGACTTGCATTTCGTTTTTAGTAAAAAAGGATTCTACTTGCGATTACTATTTATAAAAATTTCGAGTTCGTTTCAAATACGTAAAATTTAAAAAATAACGCTACAATCTGAAAGCTTTCCAAACATTTATGCGTTATTAATTTCAATGGCATGAATCTATACTACATTTCAGACGTACGGTACTAACAAATTTGTTATAATTTCGTAATTAACAGCAAATGTTTGATAAAATCACGGCCGCGTGACAACTAGCCTACACGCAGACCTTGTCCTGCAATTGAGATTTCTATACCTACCCATAAAATGGGTTTTGTGCAATAATTTATGTCGCCTAGGTAACATACATTCCGAATCTTAAAACTTAATCGGGTCATAAATAGAGATTTTTCAAATATTTGTCCACCAACGACTCCTATTGTAGAATTAAGGTCCCAAGGTTTTTGTACCAATAATTCCACACCAAACATGTACAGAAAACACTTGTTGATCCCGCCTTTCTACAGTGTGATATGTGGATTTTCTGCAGACCAAAACGCGTGGTTTTTTCTATTAAAAATTCCATTGAATTTTGCTTCATCGGTGAAAAGGATTTTATACGAAACATTTTGATCTATCTCAAAATTTCGAATAAACCAATTAGCATATTCTAGTCTTTTCTAAAAATCAGTCAGATATAAAGTATTTCCTACGTGGTGGCGATATGGCTTTCATCCATATTTCTTTAAAATTAATCTTGATTCTTCATTAGAAACACCACACTCCGTACCTATTTCAATAGACGCAGTGGGTTTGAAATCTGAATATGCCAAAACATTGGTTTCAAATTCAACGTTAAAATTTTTTGCCGCATTCTTTGGTTTGGCAAAGGATCTATACATTTTTAAACTTTTTTCCATTTTACCAAGAATACGTTTATTCGGTTGACGTCTTTCTATATAAGTTTGAAAATATAACTCGGAAGCTCTGTCTGAATCACGTTCGCATAAATAGTAGAAAACAACATGTCGTTTCTTGCTTCAGAGGAATACATTTTAAAAACTCTTCTAAACGTACTTCTACAGTAATTATCAAAGCAAAACGCACTTATTAAAGTTGATAAATGCAATAATTAAACTTAATGATATTTGATAATGCGCTACACTATTGTTTATGTATTTAATTAAATGATTTTTGTTAATTTATGAAGTTTTACGGATTATTATTAAAATTATATATACAAAAAATTATAACGTTGAAATCAGAAAAAAATAAGGATACACACAGATACACAGATACACAGATACACAGATACACAGATACACAGATACACAGATGCACAGATACACAGATACACAGATACACAGATACACAGATACACAGATACACAGAAACAGAGATACACAGATACACAGATACACACATACACAGATTCACAGGTACACAGATTCACAGATACACAGATACACAGATACGCAGATACGCAGATACGCAGATACGCAGATACACAGATACACAGATACACAGATACACAGATACACAGATACACACATACACTCATACACAGATACACAGAAACACAGATACTCAGATACACAGATGCACAGATACACAGATACACAGATACACAGATACACAGATACACAGATACACAGATACACAGATACACAGATACTCAGATACACAGATGCACAGATACACAGATACACAGATACACAGATACACAGATACACAGATACACAGATACACAGATACACAGATACACAGATACACAGATACACAGATACACACATACACACATACACACATACACACATACACACACACATACACACATACACACATACACACATACACACATACACACATACACAGATACACAGATACACAGATACACAGATACACAGATACACAGATACACAGATACACAGATACACAGATACACAGATACACAGATACACAGATACACAGATACACAGATACACAGATACACAGATACACAGATACACAGATACACAGATACACAGATACACAGATACACAGATACACAGATACACAGGTACACAGGTACACAGATACACAGATACACAGATACACAGATACACAGATACACAGATACACAGTTACACAGATACACAGATACACAGATACACAGATACACAGATACACAGATACACAGATACACAGATACACAGATACACAGATACACAGATACACAGGTACACAGGTACACAGATACACAGATACACAGATACACAGATACACAGATACACAGATACACAGATACACAGATACACAGTTACACAGATACACAGATACACAGATACACAGATACACAGATACACAGATACACAGATACACAGATACACAGATACACAGATACACAGATACACAGATACACAGATACACAGATACACAGATACACAGATACACAGGTACACAGGTACACAGGTACACAGGTACACAGATACACAGATACACAGATACACAGATACACAGATACACAGATACACAGATACACAGATACACAGATACACAGATACACAGATACACAGATACACAGATACACAGATACACAGATACACAGATACACAGATACACAGATACACAGATACACAGATACACAGATACACAGATACACAGATACACAGATACACAGATACACAGATACACAGATACACAGATACACAGATACACAGATACACAGATACACAGATACACAGATACACAGATACACAGATACACATATACACAGATACACAGATACACATGCACACATGCGCTGATGCGCAGATGCGTAGACGCACATATGCACAGATGCACCGATACACAGATACACAGACTCACGGTAAACTCATAAAACCTCTTTTTTCGCCTGGGGCTAAAAAATATAGTGTTTAAAGTAATTTTTTTAGGTTAAACAGGTAGCTAAATGAATCTGCCGTGTATTAACACCATTAACTGTAGCATTTTATTTAACTCACTTCCGTGGTGTTATACGTCCTTTTGGTTCCAATACTTTTGCCCACTCCCGTTTACATTGCTTAACATAAGGTTTAAAATTAATGATTTCAGTTAGGTGATTATAGGGACTGGGCTATCGAAAACAAAAGAGTCTTAAAACACAGGAAAATAATGCAAAATTTGTCCACTTCGTTTGGGAAGGCGGCATCGATTAGATCGAATTTCAAATGGCACGCTGGGTCGAAAGAGATATCAGAAACGGTCTCCAAATCTTCACACATCAGTTGATTTTTGACATTTGATAGATTCGTTTGGTAGATACGAGGTGTCAAATTTGAGTGTATAAAAAATATTTGAAATATCTCAATCTGTGGTAATTTATAATATTTGTTTCACCTCTTAACATTTTCCCGCTTCTCTAATTCGAATCATTGATACTTGTCATAGAGAAATCCAACAATCAATCAATCAATCACATGATCAACATCCAGAGAGATTAAATATCTGGGCTGGACTGGCGTAGGGAAATCCCAAAGTTGCACCTTTATTTATTTAATTGGAAAACAGTAACTCCAAAGGTAACAAGAATTCATTGCACCAGTACTCGCATATTTTAGATTATGTTCATACATCTTAAGTATTTGTGGATAATTCAGCAAAAGAGATCTTTTATTTCTGTTTATGTGCATCAGTTGTACGTAGAGGACCAACTCAATAGTCGTCAATGTTACCCGGTATGTATCGTTACGATTATTTCTTGTACATCTGAAAATAAGTCCTAGTTAGCGAGACGGCTCTTTTCAAAACAATTGCAACTGGGTGTTAAGGAAACCCAGGGAATAATGCCAGGCATAAGGGCAAATATAAGACGCGGTTTCGATAAAAACCAGAAAATATTGAAGGTCGGCATTTCAAGCATTTCTTGTAACCGCTATTATTTAGCTAATTAATTTGTTTAATTACTTTATAACAGAAGATGGAAAACAATTAAAAGGGACCAAGTACGGATGTGTGGACAATTAAAAGCCCTTTCTGACGATCTATATACATAGCGTGACTAAAGTTCCGCAAAAAATTCATTCTCTGTTTTTCTTCTTTACTAACGACACAGTTGTTGAGTGAAAATTGTAAGATTTTAGTTTCTGAATTATTTTACCATAATCTACCCAATCGAATGCTTTTTGTAAGTCACAAAATATAGCACCCACCCTTTGTCCTTTTTGTTAATGGTATCATCTACAGCTTTATTTTTACAAAAACTAAATAGGTTATTTGTTTCAAAACATTTATTTCATTATCTCGTCTTTAATTAATATTTCAAATAATTTGGAAAATATGGGGACAAGAAGTGGATGACTCCTAGCCAATATTTTTAAGTTAGTAATGCCGAAAAATTGGCAACTTTATTTAGATGCATTATGGGAGAATTAATGAAAATAAATTTATATCGTTCTCCTGACGTTGTTTTAGACAAAATAACAAATGTACACAACAAGAAATAATGTTTTTAATCTAGGAATATTTTAGCACGTCAACCTTTTTCCGTTAATTATCCACTCTATAATTTAAATGAGATTGCCAAATCACCTATGACTTCATTCACAAATAACGGTAAGGAGGAATTCAATAGGTTGACTGATTGATCGTCAATTAAAGCTAACAGTAAAAATTTCACTACCATAGAGCTACTATATCATAACGAAGATTAGAAAGTAACCCCCGTCGTGTTTTATTTTATTTTTTTAAAGCAAACGCAATGGTTGTTATCTTCTTTAGGAGCAATGGTAACGTTTACATATTTAATAACATAGTTCATATTTTATTACTTCTAGAATCACTTAAAGAAGAAGGGATACGTAAACAAAAATTTAAATAATGTGTTTATTAATAGTAACACTCCGACCAGGAATTCCGTAATAATTTAATTGCAAGGTTATTCACATAATTCTACCTTATCTACTTCCGTGCAAGCTAAAGAATAAATATTTTCTACATATTTAACTAGTCATCTTTAATTTTATGAAAACGTAGAAAGATGAAAATACCACTGCTATTTATGTTCAACTGTATAATTTTTTAATTTCTTGAGAATGATGTGATGTTATTAAATGTCATCAGTTTTGAAAATATTTGAGAATATGTTTTACCGTAACCGGTTGAGTAATAAGTAGAAATAAATTGTTGATAGCAGAATTTATGATTTGTTAATTATGCGAATTATGTTTTGGTGTTAGTTTATTGCTGGAATAACATTTATAAAGTATTTATGAAATTCTGGTGGAATAAAGTAATAAATTCGTAACTAAAAGCTCCAATCACGGGACACGAGTAAGTTTTTAGATTTTAAACTGCGAGCACCCTAAGCTACAAACTTGAATTTTTCTAAAGGGTCCGTATTCACATTAGTTAGTCTATCTATAGATATACTGAATAACATGTTTGAGCCAGCAGACTCGAAAAACAATATATATAGCCTTTTAGATGTAATAAATTTAAATAATAATATATTCTAATTTTGTAATTAAAATGTTTTTTTTAAATACATAAAGAAAATTATTACCTCGTCTGGGGTTTTAATTACATAATTTACATATGAACGTCTATTTGTTCACTCGTGAATAACACTTTTCTTAAATAATAAACAATCAAACAATAATGGATTATTATGTAAGGCGTGTAAGTTAATCATTACTGAGCTAAGGTTGAGCGAAATATTGATAAACTGACACGTCGAACGCAATATACTATTTGATCTTCAAGCCTCAAATAAGTATCCTTTCTATCAAAATCGTTATTAGGTTAAAATTAGTAATGGGTGGGTGGATGGTTAAGTGGGTGGGTGGGTGGGTGGGTGTGTGAGTGGGTGAGTGAGTGAGTGAGTGAGTGAGTGAGCGAGTGAGTGAGTGAGCGAGTGAGTGAGTGAGCGAGTGAGCGCACACACGTACACCCGGACACACGAACACAGAGACACAGAGACACAGACACACAGATACACAGACACACAGACACATAGACACACTGACACACAGACACGGTCGCACGGACACACGGGCACGTACACACACAGAGAGAGGGGGGAGAGACACACAGACACACACAGGCACTCACAGACACACACACAACACACAGACACACACAGACACACACAGACACAGACAGACACACACAGACACACACAGATACACACAGGCACCCACAGACACACACACACACACACACACACACACACACACACACACACACACACACACACACACACACACACACACACACACACACACACACACACATACACACACACGCACACGCACACGCACACGCTCAAGCACACGCACACGCGCATGCGCACGCGCACGCACACGCACACGCACACACACAGACACACCCACACACACCCACACACACCCACACACACCCACACACACCACACACACACACACACACACACACACACACACAGCACACAGACACATAGGCAGTCATAGATACACACACTGACATATGCACCCACGCACGCACGTACGCACGCACGCGTACATACATAATATTTTTGACATTTTTTAAAATGCATTTTCTGGGTCTCAGAGGACCTCGAAACGGATATGTCCGGTCTCAGTTAGATTTCGAATTTATTTACCGATTGCAATTACTCCCGTTATACGGGAATGTTAAACTACTGCAACGGGGAAAGTTTTCAAAGTACGTCATTTGTGAAACGCACGGTAAGCCTCTTTTTTGGCTTACGACTATTTTGAATTTATATACCGTGGTTCTAAATGCTAAATGCTAAATAATAAAAAATATTCAGAATAAAGCAGCCCTGGCATTAGATTGGTCTTCTCCCTTCGGTGGGTGGCGTGACGGTGTATCAGGGAACACCGGACACCCGTGAGTTAGGTCTTCTGCGAAAATAACATTAACGACAAAATAAAATAAAAAAACGCGAATATTTTGAGTACGCCCCTAGCTGGTAGAAAACGAAATACGGGATTTGGTTTTACACAGCTATCATAACGTTATTTCGTGTTGAAAATATGTTTACAGAGATAAGAAAGAAGTGAATGGCCTTTAGTACCTGCTTCCTAGGTCGTTCAGAAAATCAATACTTTTAAAGTGATATTCGCAGATTATATTTATACAATTTTTAAGTCTATTTTCATAATAGAATTATAAAAAGTATCTAATTAATATATTTTCAGTGGTTTATTTAACTAACAGAAGTCTCCCTAAATTAATCTTTAGCGTTAATTGATGGTATTCGGAATTATTTTCTAGTTATATTTAGTAACCAATTAGAATTATTTACACACGGGAAATTGAATACTGGATAATCTCGTATTGAATAATCACTTGCGTGAACGAAGGATTCGTTTACCACTTGTATATGCCGTTCAGACTTCCTGAAGGTCTTTAAACCTTCAGGATCGTTCCGTTTTCAGCAATATTAAATATAGTGATATAGAAGTTTAATATTGACTCGTTTAATATAATATTTGCGGGTGCTATCGTAATTTAAGGACCTGGGCGACCAAAACAGCGGTCTAATTGTGGGCGGCTTTATCACTTTTCAACTCGTAGACACCCTGCACGTTGTTTAGGTGGCCTGGGGCGGCGTGTTTGTGTAAGTTTGTGTATAATTATGTGCTGAGTATTGATTAATAAATTCTGGGCTGGCGGCCAGTTGCGCTTTTTAATCGATACCCTGGGGATCGGAAAAAGTCAGGCAGGCAGCTTTTCTGTGCGACGGTGGAAAACTACGTCGGGGATAAACACCCGGCGTGGCGTTGTCCACAAATGTATGTGTAGATGTTGTAATATAAAACTTACATGCAGGTGACGACAGGTTCAAATACAACAGGCTTAGGTTGGTTAAAGTATTCTAAGGTGGATGCAATTAAGTGAACGAAATGAAGAATGAGAATAAAAGACCTGGGTCTTCAAAAGAGACCTATGATAATGAGAGCGTCTGTAGGAAAAAAAAAGGAAAAGGCCACGTATTTCATTCCCTCCCCAAGGGAGACGGCGAGCTGTTTGAGCTTTCCAAGCTCCTTCAGCCACAATCATGGATTCCCAGCATACATACAAACATTACGTATAAATAAATGGTGGGATTAAGGATGGGTGTGGTCAGGATAGGATCGGAAGAACGGAGTTAGAGTTCTGAGGTGGTAAATACTACCCCAGCATTCGCCTAAGCAGCCGCACATGTTGTGCATATACGCAGTGACCATGCCGCTACACGTGTATGAGGAAACCCCCCTGAAAAAACCTCATACAATGTAAAGGATAACGGGAATCGAACCTATTACCTCCCAAATGCTAAACAGGTCATCTCACCACTACACTACTAGCTCGGTCTGTAGCGCGTCTCCGAGTTTTATTGAAATCAACGGAAGGCGGGGACAACTTCTAGTGATTGGTTGTTGGACCAGTAGTGGGACTGGAGGGGATTTTGAAACAACGTCGGAGGGGATAAATATTCATTATTTGGAATTCCTGAAATTTAATTAAAATTGTTTAATTGACAATTAATTAAAAAAAATTGGTAAAGGATTCTGGTTCTTTATAGCATTTGAATTTTGTAATGGATTGGTCATAACCAAAAATATAAAATGTCATATTAATTTTAGCTTAACACGTATACATTTCTACAGTAACATAAGATTGAATAAGTTTAATGTTATCTATAACGCATTTTTTAAATTCAAACAAAGCAAAGAATATATCTATAGCTTTATTGATTCCTAAGATGCAACTACCGATTCCAGTACTATGAGAAGTTTAAGTTGAGGAGACTAGGAGTAATAATCTACATTCACGCATCCCTTGGGAATTATTTCTTATAATATTTACAATATTTTTTGTGCCTTTTCACATTTCTTTGCTTAACAATTATGCAGAACCAACTGTAAATTTATGTGTAAATACAGAACCCTGGCAAAATTGTATCTGTTCCAAGGTCCCTTCAAAGTAATTAGCAAGCCGTATTCAGTTGAAGACCTCTGGCAATGCGGACGCAATTAAAATTTGAATATATATTATGTTATTTTTACATTAATATTAAAAACTCTTTTGGTTTCACCTTTTCTAATTTTCAAGTGATAAATTAATTAAATGTAGAAAATAAGTAGTTTTAATATAAAATGTATTCGTAAAATGTTTAGTGTATATACGTATCCAATTGTCATTCTTGGCATTTGTAGAACGTTATATCTGTTATCGAAATGGTATTCATGCAGAATTGTTAAAATTTATGACATAAATTTCATATTAAATTTCTCTGTTTACGTGTAGTTGGGTTATGAGGAATTGTTTTGACAGATTAATCTATTGCATTTTTCAATATTAATCATAACCAGGTTTCCCAGATGTGACCCATTTCAATGCTTCTAAATTTAGGAAACGATACGTCAAAATCGTTTTACGTGAGCGATAATTGTTATAGTACATTAACTCAATTACCTTAAATCTAATACTGTTCATTTTCTTAATTATACTAATTTATTGACTAGTTCTAGGTACAGGTTCACGTAGACATTTGCGTGTATGTTTCTACCGGTCTTAAGTATAGGTAGAACACTTGACTATCCTGTTTAAATCTAATATTTACAATGTAGCTTTACTATCTACACGGCACGACCAATTATATTTAATGTTTTTGTTAGTTCTTGTGATTGTGAAATAATTTTGAAATTTTAATTGTTCATTAAGATTTTCAGATGATAACTAAATGTAGTTTGCTCAATGGATTATTGTACATTATGAATTTCCTATTCAAATGTTCTATAACGTACGTTAAAAGTATCACACTTTACTTTACACAAATTAATGGGCACGCACCTCATCAAGTTATTGACGTTATTAGTATGTGATATTTCCAATATGAAAATACAAACTATCAGGATTATCACTCATAATTAAAATACTTAAATATAAGCCTGCTATAATAGTTAGGTATATGAAAAATTCAACCAGAGCACCTAATTTTATTTTAGAGAAGGTTAGCTAGATCTTTAATAGATTAAATATTATTAAACCGCCTTGAAAATGAAAAATCAGAACACCCTTTATGGACGAATCTCAACAATCAAAAATGTCACAATCAAAAAACAAGTTTAACAAAATTTTATCAAATAATAATTTAAGTTCAATGACGTGAAAAACTTTAATTTCAAATAGCTAAAAGTATTCACAGCTAAAAACTTAACATTACAATTAAACATCTAATTAAATCATAAATCCAACAAACAAACAAAATTTCGGTTAATATTAAAGACTGAAACGGTTATCATACGATGGAAATATAATGTGTGTGTTTAAACTTATCTAAATGTTATGTATATATGTTAAATCAATACAATGCTGTACCAACTTAACATACTTAATTGGTAAAGCATTTACTTCGAAGTCTAGGAAAAACCGAGCAAAGCTTAGACATACCAACAATTAAAATTAAGGCATGAGTAGAAACTAAACAAACACTGATTTTAAAGTTTCACTATATTGCTTAAAATGACAATTGTCTCGATAACACTGTATCTTCATCGGGTTAAGTTGAAATACTCAACAGTGTTTATTTTATTTTCAAACATGTGATGTAGAGTTTCGACAAGTAAAAGCCAGTTCAATCAAAATTAAAGGAACATTTTCTTCTTGCGCGTGTAAGTTATTTGAACGTTTGTATATTTCAACGGCTTCTCGCTATAGACTAACATAATAATGAGTTTGCTTTGATAAAATTTACATATTATCAAATTGAATGTCATGATTTAAATTATTTAAAGTATGCTTGACTACCGCAGAACTCTCTGGTCTCTTTACGTCTTGTATCAAAGCTATGTTTTCTGGTTCCAATGTATACTTTTCCACAAGAACAAGATAACTTATACACTCTAGAAGCTAATAATGGATATGAAGCGTCTTTACGTGATCGAACTGATAAAGTTTTTTTTTAAATTGTCAAGTTATATATTATTTTAAAGAGCATTACTTGCCCTATCTATATCTAAGCTAAAAGTTTTACTTTTAATTACAGTGTACATAAGTTGTTTATCTTTTTGTTACAGATGGAAAAATCAGAAATACATGCACTTTTTTTGTACGAATTCAAAGTAGGCGCAAATGCAGCAGAGACGAGCGGAAAAGTTAACCAGGTTTTTGGTAAAGGTACTGCTAATGAGAGAACTGTACGTTGTTGGTTTGAAAAACTTCGAAGTGGTCAAGAAGGCCTCCTGAACGAGGATGGTGGGGTTGGTCTAGAACTGTTGATAATGAATGGCTGAAACAAATTGTTGAAGCTGACACATCAAAAACAACTCGAGAACTTGCAGAAGAAAGCGACACTATTCAACTATTGATCGCCATTTGCATGAGCTGGTAAAAGTGGTTTCCACATGAACTTACAGAAATGAACAAAAATCATCAGTTTGAAATGTGCTCTTCCCTTCTATTGCGCAACAAAAATGACCCATTTCTTGATCGTATTGTAACTTTGGATGACAAATGTGTGCTCTATGACAACAGAAAGCGTTCAGGTCATTGCTTAGACAAAGATGGAAAACAAAAACACTTTCCAAAGCCCAATTTGCACCCAAAAAAAATCATGTTGACTGTATGGTGCTCTTGTGCAGGTTTACTCCACTATAACTTCTTAAAATCAGGTGAAATAATAACTACTGAGAAGTACTGTACACAAATTGATGAAATGCACAGCATTTGCAAAAGAAGGGTCCAGCATTGGTAAACAGAAAAGGGCCGATTCTGCTTCAAAAACTAAACGAAGGTCCGCCTCACCTACCCTATTCACCAGATATCTGCCCAACTGATTTCCACTTCTTTGCGCATTTAACAAACTTTCTTAATGGGAGAGTTTTTAAAAACCAGACTGATGCCGAAGTTGCATTTAAAGATTTTATTGAATCTAGAGAATCAATTTTTTTTGTGAAAGGCATTAATAAACTGTGATGTTTTTAAATGATCAAATTTATGATTCAATATTTTGAATCGCAAATTCGTTTAAATCGAGCAACTAAAGCTTTCATTACGTTAATTTTTTGTCGTAGACCATGCTTTGGTTGTGTATGAAGCTACCTTTCGGGGTCTGTCGGTTTCCGGTAAACCCTAAAAAGATGAATTATCTGTTTTAGAAATTAGTACATTTAAAAATGGTGAACTTCTGTTGGCTTTTTTCCATAGTAAACTCAATGTTTCGATTAATGTAATTGATAAGGTGCTTCTTCTCCATGCCATTAAATTACAAAGTATCATCAACACATCTATACCAAATTAAAAATTGTTTAGGTACATTTTGCAGAGCCAATGTACCTAATGGATTTGCTCTGTGGAGCTGAATATTCTAAAGAATGTGAATAAAGAGCGATTACAGGAAGGGTTACATGGTAAAAGTAATGGATTTGCTCTGTGGAGTCGAATACTCTAAAGAATGTGAATAAAGAGGTTACGTGGCCGAAGATAAGTATATTTCCTATACAGTGGGTCTCAGATCGAGTGGATAACATTCTTATTACAAAAGATGGAGATTTGGTTAAATGGGCAATGTTTAACAGCTTCATATGCTGATTATAATCGGTTTGAAAAACTTGCAATTGTCGAACCCGTGAGAAGTTATTTAAAAAAAACTTAAAACTGTCATTTTCTTGTATTTCAAATACCTTTGTAAGCCTAAGAGATACAAAAAGTTTCGTATAAAAGCCACTGTGTTCGATTAGAAAAATTTAAAATGGATGTCAAACAAAAATTCAAGAAGGCTTCTTTTGAAGTACTCGTATCAACTTCCTTAAGTTAAATAGACGCTATGTTGGATATTTCGTTGCTGAATATACTTTTTCATTATCTTTTTCGAAAACATTATTGCAATTGTAATTACTTCCATATACTTTATTCTTTAACGTACCCCACAAAAAAAAAGTCAAGAGGCCTTACATCCGCTGATCTGGCTGGGCACCGAACATTAGTATTGGTGGCAATAAACTTATTGTCAACTTGGTAAATTAAATTAAATAATCTACCACGTTTCTTGAACTGTGGGCCAAACAGCCATGTTTTGGTACCATAACCCAATCCGGTCCTCCAAAGGTAGGTCATGTATAAAATTGTCTAACGCTTCTGACGTTAATCGTCATAAACTAGGTAACTTACAACTGCATATCGAGGGGAATCCATCAATATCAGAAACTTTGGTGTTATTCTCGATAACAACCTTAACTTTTCGGTTAACTCAAATACAGGGTGTTTCAGCGAGGCCGTTCATTAGAATGTAACAACCCTTTTTGAGTTGTATTAAAATATACCTTAATTTAAAGTCTTTCATTCGTTCTGTTGTAAATATATGAAAAAAGTTTTTAATTATTGAAATATAGGTATGAGGTAGGCAACTTAATTTGCATATCTTTTTAAGGGTTTATAGTGCATATCTTCTTAAGTGTATATATTTTTTAAAGATTGATATTCCCAAATATTGTTTTCTGATCATTTGATTTGCGCAACGCGTCATGATCATCATCTGACCTCCTCCGACTTCCTAAGCGTCCATTTTTTACTTCCTGATGAATGTTGAAGCTGGACGCTTCGTTGTTTTGGGTTTTCACCTAAATTTTGTGCAAGTGCCATTCATTTGATGGTAAGATATCTTTTAACTCGTAATATTAAAAATTAAAACATTTGCTCTTTTCAGGAACTTTTTTACTGTTACTTTTATTTTTACTTCGATTTACAGTTTAATTACATTGCAAGTACGCATTTAATTTTACTGTTGCGTACGCTTTAATTTTATGATTGCAATTTTTGCATTAAAAATTTCAATAAATGCATTAAACGGATTATTCCAATTTAAAGAAGAAATTTTTAAGAGATAAAATTCCATTTAATGGGTGTGGTTGACAACATAAAAGCATTGTTATTGCAATAAATTGCGCAACATTACACAAGGATTACGTCATCTTAGTTTGCATTTCTGCATCATTTTTTATAATACCAGGGATCCTCAAGAAGATTTTGTACATATTGTACAGGTATATAATGCTTAATGATTTTTTAATAATTTAAGGTTTTTACAATTAGTTTTTAAGATATATTTTATTTAACCCTTTCACTTTATATATTTAATAAACATAGTTGTAATTTTTTTATTGTTTTACATTTTGATAAATTTTAGTGTAAAACTCGGTTTAGTTATTCCGAGATAATTAAAAAAAATAACTTGGCGTCCAAGATCATTTTTATTAGTGTTACATTGCATTTTTATTATTTAGGTTCAGTGAAAATAATCGAGCAGAATTTGAGGTAATTGAGCAAATCAAAATTATTGAACCCCCCTACATTAAACTACCGACTGGGTTTATTTGTGATGAATGGTTAGTATCTCCAGTTAGTTTGACGATTTGTGTTTTGGAGAACTTTTACACTTATTTCTCTATTTTGTTATTAAATTAATTTTACCATTTACACCACCTATTTTACAAGAAGTTTATGGGGATGTAGCCAAAATAAAAAATTGAAAATTTAGAATAAGGTATAATTCAAAATCCAATTAAGTGTGTGGTTTCAACATGTTTTTATCGTATGCATATTTTTAAAAAAATCTTTGCCTGGGAATAATGCCTAAATTTATACTTTTCAACCAGAGTTAAAAATGTAAAAAAAATCTAATTGGGGATAAGATTTTCTGCGAAGTGATATGACATGTTGTTATACCTAAATCCAACTGTTTCATAGTTATTTCCAAAAAAACGGAAAATTTTAATTCCTTAGCCATTATTTCGAGAATGATACGAATGGTTGCTATGGATACGAGAAATAATTTTTCAGATCTCAAGTTTGTAATGTTTGTGACTTAGTATTTATCTCTGAAATGCCTTAATATTATTACTAAAATAATGTTTATACAAATGAAGAAATTGTTAATTTAACGGAAAATGCTACAAGATTGTTAGTAGAACTTGCACAATATTTAACGGAAACTATTCACATTTACTTCTAATGATAAAAAATGAATGTAAAAAAACTAGAAACAAATTATAATAAATGTTCGAAATGGTGGCATTCAAGCACACTACCGTTTATCATCGTCGGTAAATGTGGATAGTTTTAAATATTGTATTGATATTTTCCAAAATTGTTTGTAACTTATTACTTATAAATGGCAACTTAATTTGTTTAACACGTTTGTCACAAAAATGCACGACCTGGTCAGCTGATTTGCTAAGTACCCCTTTATATTGGGCTCATTCTGCTCATCAAGACATGCAGTAACTTCAATCCTAACACATAAAAATAATGAATTTTTTCATATATTATATTTATGCAAAATAGCTTTAGAAAAAGTAGCACATTTTTAGAAATCATTATGAGCTTAGTTATCAACATTAACACCTGAAAGCAATACTCAAAAGTTGAAGTTTACAACTATGTCATAACTTGTTTAGACAGGAACCATGTAAATGAAAAGTTGTTTCGCGTCTCATCGAGAGCGTTTATAGTGGGGGAAGCAGTCAGCAGCAGTATAAAGCTATTCTCGTCGCTAATGGGACCGAGCTAACAGAGGACAGAGCTAGTAGAGCTGTGGCAAGACGATCAACTTAGCTTTCGGGAGGTAATCGATTCGATTCCTGTTACCGTCTACGCTGTATGAGGATTTTCAAGGGTTCATTCACCGCTTATACGCACACCATGTGCGGCTATTTAGGCGAGTGCTAGGGTAGTATCTTCCCCGTCAGGACCCTAACCCCTTCCTTGCGATCCTATCCTCACCGCACCTATCCTTAATCCCACCATGCAAACATACTTAATGTGTGTACGTTGGGAATCCATGACTGTGGAAATCCCAAGCATCCCGCCCTCCTCCTTGGGGAAGGGAATGAAATACATAGTCTTTTCCTTTCCTTTTCGATTATATATATATATATATATATATATATATATATTGTGTGTGTGTGTGTGTGTGTGTGTGTGTGTATATCAGTTCAACAGGCCATGAAGGCCTATGGCTTATCAAGTTATTTTTTTTTATACATTCCCCACTTCTAATATCCTTTACGCATTTCTGTTTTCAGGCATACTACTAACATGGCCTAACCATCGAACTCTCTGGCCTCTTATGAATGCAGATATGGCTCTCACCATATTCTTCTTGTACCTCCTTATTGGTTCTTCGCCTCCACTGTCCATCCTGTGTTTTCACTCCTCCAAGAATTTTCCTTAATCCTCTTATCTCCCATACCTCCAGTTTTATCTCCATCTGTTTTGTCATTGCCCATCATTTATTTGCATATGTTACCGTTGATCGTACAATCGTTTTATACATTCTTAGTTTTGCTGCTCTAAAGATTTCTTTAGACTACAGCGTACCATTGATTGCACCTATCGCCCTATTGCCTTTTGTGATTTGCTTTTGTACTTCAATTCTTTCCTCCATGGTGTTAGATAAAGTTACTCCTAGGTAATCAACACTATTAACTTTCTCAAATTTTTATACCTTTCTTTCCACTTTGAAGCTGGCACTTACCCCTCCCCCTACCTTTGCCGCATTTACATGTACTTCGTTTTGTTCTCATTTATCTCTAGTCCGTATATTGCAGCCGTTCTTTCCAGTTTACTGAATACTGTTTCTAACTCCTTTTTTGATCTAGTAATGATAGCCAGATCATCTGTGTACGCTACTATCTGATGTCGTCTTTGGTAGACTATTCCCCCTGTCTCGATGCCTCTTTCACTCAAAATTGCTTCTAGGACAAAGTTGAACAGTACTGCTGAGATGGGTTCCCCTTGTCTCACACCTTTATTTCCAGTGACACTTTCCGATAACCGACCGTATATCAGTACTTTGCTATTTGTTTTACTTAAGGTCATTTTTTCCAATCATATTTTTTTGGTATCTCTAGCTTTTTTAGGGTCTCATAAAGTTTTCCCCTGATTATTATGTCATAGGCCTGGCGGAAATCAACAAATAGCATGTATAGTCCCAAATTTTGTTCATAACTGCTACATTGAATCATTTTAACCGTAAAAATTTAATCCACCGTTCATCGTCTTCTTTTGGATCCTCCTTGGTATTCGCCTATGACCCGTTCTTGGTACTCACTTAGTCTTTTAATCCTCGTCAATATCTTATATGTCAGGTCCAACAGTGATAATCCCATAATTTTCGCATTGGTACCTATCTTACGTATAAGACAGACTATCGCATTATTTCATACGAGTGGCATTTGCTCCTGTCTCCATACTTTTATAATAAACCCAACTATCTTCTACTGGAATCCTTCTCCCCCCATTTATATACTTCCGCCGGTATTCCATTTTCTCCTGTACTTTTGTTATTTTTTAATTTATTTATCTCCTCTAATATCTCCTCCTGCGTTGGTTCCTTATTAGTATCCGTGTTCTCCCATACATTATCTCCTCTTCTTCCCCTCTCCTCATCTCGTTCCTCCTCACCCCCAATTGCCACTTTATAATATTATTTAAATGCCTGAACTTTTCCTAGTGTGTTTCCTATCATTTCTCCGTTCTTGTTTTTCAGATAAGCAATATTTTTGGGCTTTACATCGTCCCGGTTTTTCTTTACTTCCTGGTAGAAATTTCTTAACTCCTTATTTACATAATTTTGCAATATTTTTTCTAGCTTTGCTTCTAAATATTTTCTTTTTGTCCGCCTGCATATTTGCTTTGCTTCTCTTCTTGCCTCCTCAAATTTACACTTATTTTCCTCTGTACTTTGCCTCAGTACTTTCATACTAGCCTCATTCCTTGTTTGTAATTTTACTTTGCATTGTTCGGCAAAACAATTTTTTGTTTGTTTCTGACTTTATTTTCTAAAATTTTTAACGTTTTCAGTGCTGTAGTCTCAATTTGACTCCATTCTTCTTGGATATTGTTTAGTTCCTTTATTTATCTGACTCTGCTATCAAGCTGCACTTTCATTTCAACTAATATGTCTTTATCTACCGTTTTATCAATATTATATTTTGTTAATGGGTTGTTTGCTTCTCTAATATTTTTTCTACCTCTTAATAATAATAATAGAATTCACTCTTAGCAGTTACGTACTTCTCCTCTGTGGGGGCGTGTATGTTGAGTAGAGTTACATTTCTGTATCTCCCTCTCAGTCTAAGCCTACACACTCTATCATTCACTGCTTCAAAATCTATAACTGTGTCCTTGATTTTGTTGCTTACTACGAATCCCACTCCCAAATATCTATTCTCTCCTCCACTGAAAAGGGTGTAGTCCTCCACCTGTATAATTTGCTGTCCTTTTTGCTTAGTCTCCTGTACTGCTAATACATCCATACCATACTTCCTCATTATCAGTGGCAAATGCTTTAGTGCCCCTTCGTTGTAAATTCCCCGTACATTCCATGATCCAATTTTCCTTACTCCTTCCCTACCTCTTTGTCTATTTTTCTTGGTTTGCAATTCATGTCCTCTTCCATAGCCAGTTTCCCATTCGTCAATCCGTCCAGTTACCTTATATATTTTATTTAGTTTTTTCTTCTCCATGTCGTACAAGCTATTTTCCTTATTTGGTCTTCGCATTTATTCCCTTTCGGGGACCTCCCTGCTACCGTTCTCTTGTACTTACTGCTTTGTCTCTCGAGATTCACATCTTGATTTTCTCGTTGCGCCTCATCTGGTTTAACTATTTACTTGATGATATTTGGTTTGTTGTAGCTTAGGTACGCTGTTTGTCCTTTTTCTCTGGCTTCTTTCAACAACGGTATTAGTTCTCTTCTTTCCTCTTGAACCGTTTTCAAGTAGTCCTTGTCTATCCATATATCTGTTCCTTTCAAGTTTTTGCTTTGCTTAATATCTCTCTTCTTGTACTCTCCTTCATTTGCTTTACTAATATCGGTCTGTTTATTTCCACACCGGGCTTCCCTAATTTTCTTACTTCGTCTATCCCACTCTTATTATCTAGGGTTATTCCTATCTTTATTTATTTATTATTTATTCTGCACACTTTTTCTTCCTCTATCTCACTTACATCATCGTTGACACCTTTCATTGCCAGATTTCTCCTTCTATTTCTCTTTCCAACGCATCTATATCTCGTTTTGTTCTGCCACCTGATTTGTCAGTTTTACATTTTCTTCCTTCACCTGTTTTATTTCTTGTCCTAATCTGTCCAGTTTTTCGTTCATTATACTCATACTGTTATTTATAGACTCTATTCTTTTAACGTCCATTTCTGCTGTGATTATATTCTACTTTTACTTCTAACTATACTAAATATAAATAATTCCTGTGTTAATGCAATTACAATTGTTCATTAATTATAAAAATTTTGCATGTGCAATATTTATTTATTTAATCGTTCCTATCCTCGCTACAAAACTCAGCTGTTGTTTGTTTACAATACAAATTGCTTATCTGACCGGGTCGACCACTCGGAGTGTAATAAAGCCACTTACAAACTTCTTATTAATATTTTATTCCCGTTGCCGTTTAAATATTACTCAATGAATCGAATTATATGTTTTCTTACCACTTTATGTCGTATGTTTACTTAATTATTATCCTCTCCTAATACACCTCACTACTCTTTCACAAGAAATGTATATCCACTTCCTAACAATTTAACAAATTTATATCACTTACTCTGTGTTTAAATCGCTTAATATTACTTAGCGTGACGTTGCCGATGCGATCGGTTCACACGTCGACGATTTGCTTAGCTCACGGGAGGTAATGGGTTCGATTCCTGTTACCGTCTACGCTGTATGAGGTTTTTCAAGGGTTTTTTCTCATACACATATAGCAGCATCGTCACTGCTTATACGCACACCCCGTTCCTTCCGATCCTTTCCTTAATCCCACCATGCATACATACTTAATGTATGTACGTTGGGAATCCATGATTGTGGCTGAAGGAGCTTTGACAGCCCAAGCATCCCGCTCTCCTCCTTGGGGAAAGGAATGAAACACGTGGCCTTTTCCTTTCCTTTTCGATAATGGTTTACTTATTAATTATTGGTCATGTATTTCTCGTAACACATTGTAGCAGTGAATAAAAATTATTTTTAGATTATTTAATTATTGTAACCGCGTCCATTTTTATTTTTAAAGCGTTACGATGTTAATCTTTCTTTTATACAATTTAACAATGTATACAAATTAATCCAATTTATATATCAATAAGAGTACGGTACAGACTATAGCAGCGAAGATGAAGTGCTGATTTAACGCAGAAATTGCAATAAATTATTATATATTATTTAACGGCATTTATAATTTACATACACACTTTTAATCCAATCTTGAAAATCGTACCATCAGTGATAATCAATTACCTATAATTAAATATTAAATGTTACATTATTAAACGATATTTTTATTTACCTAAACTATGGCCACCTTGTAAAACCGTCTTTTTCTTTTTGTATGAACATAGAAAAATATTGTATGCAACTCGTGCAAAAAATGTTATCTAACACTCACTTTTTCCACTTGATACATAAATAACTATAATGTTATGTTATTATAGTGTCAACATAAAAACACGTATACCTGCCATGGTCGTTCGGCACTTTTCCTTTACTTATTTTGCATGTTAAATGGTATTATTTTTCGTGTTCCAGAGTTTTAAAAAAAGAGCGATTTTTGTCGATTAGAACGTCTTACATATAATTTTTTTCCCATTTGAACCGTCGCGTTTGGGATTCTTTCTGAACCCAATCCGCTTCCGTGCTGATTTCCCTTGTCTTACCACTACTGAAGTGCCCTTTATTCACAGAGCTTGTGTTTAAGCAATAGTTGAAATGTGAATTAGTAACAAACACAGTTGTAAACTTCAAGTTTTGCTTTAGATGTTTTAGAAATTTGATTCCTTAGTGTTGGTAACTAACTTCACAGTGAGTTAAAAATTGATTGAATGAAACTAATGCTATCAAATTTTGACAAAAAATGAGGGAGTTACTGTAATTTGTCGTTAGCTAAAAATGCGCCATTTATTCTACTTTTGCATAAATAAATATGAAAACCCCATTTTTGTTAGGAACTTACTTTAAGTCTGGTCGAAAATAATGAATTCAAGATTGAAAAGATCGTAGTAGACAAATCGGCTTGCCAGGCCTTCAAAATTGTTGCCAACGACGGGATAAACAAATAGATTTTTGCAAAATCTCTTGGGTCGATCGAACATAAACCTTCCACACTTTCCACCATATTAATTATTTATTTAAAAGCATTAGCAATAAAAAAATCCATGAACCTAGATCCTGACGAATTGTTTTCAAGAGTCATACCAGTCTACACACTTATTAACAAATAAAATCTATCTTGACTGGTCTACTTAGAAAATAAAAAAGCAGCTAGTCACATTTTAACAGTCAAAAATCATAGGCCGAGAGAGGTGTCAACATGATTTCCATAATGACATTTAGTTGAGTTATAATTTTAAATAGACTATAGAATCTGTCAATCGACACCACCTATCACCAAATGGAAGTATTTCTCCAGCTAAAGTTCATTCAGATTTTTCTGCCCGTAACGCATTTACCTGTCTAAAATAAAGTGATATTATTAGACAGACTTACTATGAGAGAAACAAACTTTTTTAAAATACTAATAGGTCTACATTTTGGAGAACTATATAAAAATATTTATTTCATTCATTCATGGGGAAAGTTTTTGTTTATTTGTCGGTCAATTTTTTTAGCAACTCGTCCCAAAACAGCTGGCTGGCTGACTTAAGGATTACCCACATATGTTCATTTATTTGCATTAATAATTGCGGACCTTTTATAAATACAGTAGGAATAAATATGTACTGCAGTCGGTCTAAAAATGGCAACCAGTGGCTTCCCAAAGTGGGCTGGCTATGTAAAATATAAAAATCGACACTGCTAGTTAAACATTATTATTTATTTTTTTGATAAAATAAAACAGTTTGGTATTTTCGCAAAATTCCTGATATAGAACTTAAGTGTTAGTTCAGATTTTTTTTTGATATCTGAATAACGATTAATTTTATACGAAAATGATTAGACATCTTTTTTAAAGAAAATTTTATTTTACATAACTTTTCTTTATAAAGTTTCTTAAAATAAAACAAACTAAGTCTAAAAATTAATTAAATAGGATTGAATATACTTAAAGTGTATTATCGGTATTTTATAGAGGCGGGAGCGCTTTGGATTTTTAAGTTAGCATCTATACGTGTATTAACGTCTATCTGACATGAAGTTTTAAACGTCCGTCTATCATAGATTATTGTTTTTGTTTCTACAGTGTTCAAAAGGGGGATACATAATAGTCCAGTCACGTTAGGATTTTCCTGCGGAATTGAGCTGAATTTTTGCACAGACCTTTATTTTGTCATTATAAAGTTGGGTAGAAATCCCAGCAAAAAAATCACTGGTGCATTTTGAGATTTCTGAGGTCCACCAGTTTTTTGAGCATTACTCGCTTAGTATGCATCGTGCGCCATTAAAAGCTAATATAAAGTTGTAGCTAATAAGATTCACTACAGATTGATAACTTGAATTTTTTTCGTACGATTAGCCGTTTCTGCTATATAGCGCAGAGATGGGAAAGCGGTGATCAATTTATACATTAACGCGGCACAAGGCGGTTAATTCACTTTTATCAATTATAGTCATGATGTAAATAAACCAGGTGTAGCAATCCCAAAAATGCGCAGTAGATCGACTAATCAGAAATTTATCCAAAATACAAAAAGCAACATAGCAACAAGTCTAAATCATAACCTAATATAACCTAAGCATAGCAAAATTGGAAAAGGGAATGTAGAAACTAGGCTGTATTCTTCGAAGAGTTTGGATAAGTTTGCTGATTGCAAAGAACGCATTCTCTTCTTGCAGTTGTTCCGCAAAGACAAAGTTTTAAAATGTTTGAAAAAAACCTGCATTACATCGCATGGCTGAAATGTTCCAAGTGAATAGTGAATTTTATTAGCTACAACTTTCATAATAGTTTTTAATGTCGTACGATGTATAGTGAGCTAGTAATTATCAAAAAACTCAAAATTGTGACCTTTGACCTCTAATATCTCAAAATGCTCCAGTGATTTTTTTGCTGGGGTTTTGATTGATTTGTATCCAATGTATACTGACTTCCATAAAAATTGCAACACCTAGAATTTATTGAACAGTTTTATTGAAATTTTCGTCAACGATGTCTGTCATTAGAACAAACAAACGATTAAAATTTGTAAACAAAAGAAAAACTAAAAATGTTTTTTTCAATAATGAGTTGCTCGGTCACGATTTGTAATGCACTCATTTAGACGGCGTGGCATGTTATCAATCAAGTGATCTATAGATGCCTGTGGTATATCAACCCAAGCTTCTTGAATCCGTAGCCGTAGATCATGTAAGTTATCTGGAGGGTGTGGTAAATTACCCAGTCGCCTACCGACCTCATCCCATACATGTTCAATGGGCAACAAATCAGGCGGCCGAGCAGACCATGGGAGGATGGCAAAGTTTGCATCGTCGAAAAAACGTGTTGTAACCCGTATGAGGGCGCGCATTATCCTGTTGGAAAATAGGATTTTCCAGCCCCTGAAGATGTGGAAGCGCAACGGGTTCTAGAACATTGGCAATATAACCAGCGGCATTTAAGTTGCCATCAATGAAGTCCAAGGGTCACTCCTTGTGTGAGGACTGTGTTGCGTTCCACAAAAAATGTTGGATTTTTACGTTCTCCACGCATCCATCTGACCCTCCTACGACCTTCGTGCGCCGACAATCAAAATCGGGACTCGCCACTAAACACAATTCGATGCCATTCTTGCGCCCAATTTGCTCTTTCGTTGTTCCATTCTAGCCTGCGTAGACGGTGAAGTGATGTAAGAGGAATGCATAAAACGATATGTACGTAGCCCATAAGACCTTATCCGGCGATAAATACATGACATTGACATTCTGGTCCTACACCTCTCATCCAATCATTTGCAATCGATCGAGTTGTTGAAAATCTGTCTCTTGTGGCCAAAATTCTTACGCGACGTTCATCGCGATCTGTAGTCCTGCGGGGTCGTCCAGATCCAAGGTGACGTTGTTGCACCTCTTCCTCGGACCATTTGGACCAACATGTCAATACCGTTGTAACATTTTGGTGTACACGACGAGCAATTTCTCTTAGCGAAAGTCCGGCCTCTCTCGTGCCAATAATACGGCCACGTTCAAAATCAGTCAATTGGGAAAAATGTTGATGTTGGCGTACTTTTGACATTGTTCCCAAGTTCAGTACGAAATTGTGAACAAACAATTTGCAAAATTGACAGTTAATTACACACAAATTTATTGTTACTAAGTGCAAAGGAAAAAACAAAAAAAAAACTACTAGCTAGATTTTATTGAAATTTTAATCGTTTGTTTATTCTAATGAAAGACATCGTTGACGAAAATTTCAATAAAATCGTTCAACAAATTCTAGGTGTTTCAATTTTTATGGGAGTATACAGGGCTTTTCACGATGAGCGTTAATTAGACGTTTCTGGCAAACCAGACAACGGATCAACCTAAAAATTTGACAGCATGCATAAATTAATATGATCTATACGCCTAAAATATTTTAGATGATGAAGCGTTGCCGCTTCTACTATAAAGTAGATGGAATACCCTGTATATAATATCATATTATGATTTCCTATTACTTTGTCAACAACTTCATGTACTATTTCCCTATACCTATTTATTACCGTTTAAGAGATATAAATTAATTTCGATTTTTTTTTACAAAACATGTACTTTTATAAACACTGATAATCTTGAACTCTCTGGTACTAAGACGATCAAATTCTAAATGAAGTGGAGTGATATCATGAGGATCTTCACTTCGAGTCATATTTTTATTTGCATCATACGGGGTCTTTAAAAAATGCAGATACCTTATTAACATGAAAAAAGGAGTGGAAGTCAATTTTTTCAAATGGAATACCCTGTATATTTACACATTTTTGAGCTCTACATCCAATTTTAGATTGACTTTAATCAGATAATGCTATTTCGATTTCGAACAGTTTTCGAGATAAACTGTTTCAAACAGAAAATGACGTGGTTTCCTTGTATTCATCACTTATTTTTGAAATTTAACAGATTCCGTTCGATGTTCCTTCATCAGCCACAGATAATACAATGAATAAATAATTATTAAAATACTATTTAACCATCAAATGAAACTTCTCTTCAAACAATAGTTTTATTAACGCTGACACACGAACTGAAAATAATTTCATGAATTAGTAAGTTAATTCAATTATCAGTGTATTTCAGAATATGTTCGAACACATCTCCACCTCTACTTAAACAAACATGTAATCTCTTCGAAAGGTTTTCATGTGTAGCGCTTCTGATTAAGTCTGGAGTTAAACTATTGAAAGCAGTTCTAACTCTCGATTTCATATCTTCCATTATTGTTACTGGGTTGGAGTTAACCATATTTTTAATGAAACCCCACACAAAATAATCTATTGGATCGCCATCTGGTGTTCTAGGAGGCCAACGAAAAGGTCCATTATTACCAATCCATCTTCGAAGATTTCAGTTAAAGCTTCGCCTACTGAACGAGACTTATGGGGTGGGGCACCATCCATTTGGTACCATACATGTTCTCTTCCTGGCCTATTATTTAAAATCATTTGAATTCCATTTCTCAGTAAATCTTCATATTTTGTTGCATTCAAATTATCATCATAAAACTCGATATAAAAAATTGAGTCATTCTTTATGGCACAAAATACATTAAATTGTCATCTTTCTTGAAAACCCCTTTGGCGAACGACATGAGGATTTTCTGGCGCCAAATAATGACTTGGCCACATCTGTCTATATGATATTGTCAAGGAAATGATCATCCTCTTGAGTCTTGACAAGTAACCATTCAAAGAATTCCACTCTACGAGGCAAACCAGTCTCTTTCAAATGTTAGACACAGTAGAATTTATAGGGATGCCATTTGTGCTTATTAAGAATCCGATAAATTGTCACGTAGGGTATACCTATCTCCCTTTCAGCCTCGTGTAGAGAAGCATTTGAAAGTGCATTAAAAAATCCCAAAACTGTTATGCCATTGTCATTATCATCCACTTCAGGATTTCTACGAATGATTTTTGGACGAAAGGTTCCATTCAACCTACATTTTTGTAGTTTTATCACATTATTATTCGGCTTCGGAAGTTGTGGATATCTTTCATGAAATACTCGGCATGTTCTACTTGCAATTCTGTTCCACTCACCATGAATAATTAATAAATTCAAGAAATCTTCATTACTGTAACCTAATCTTGACACTTTTCTATTATAATTAGTATCACAATCAGTCAAAACCACCAACGAAAGTTTGACGTTTCAAAATTGGATCATTTATTTTTCCAAAGCACACTATTAAAAAATATTAATTTGCAATGTAGTAAGGTAGAAGACACGCAATACCTCAATGCATACAAATTGTAACTTTTTCTAAGGTACATATCAATTTCGAATTGACTGATTTGAGACTGATGAAAAACTAAATCGAAAAGAAATTGTATTACGTAGTATAAAATAGATGTTAAATCTCAAAAATAAGTGATGAATACAAGGAAACCACGTCAGTTTCTGTTTGAAACAGTTTATCTCGAAAACGGTTCGAAATCGAAATAGCATTATCCGATTAAAGTCAATCTAAATTGGATGTAGAGCTCAAAAATGTGTAAATATACAGGGTGTTCCATTTGAAAAAATTTACTTCCACTCCTTTTTTCATGTGAAGTATCTGCATTTTTTAAAGACCCTATATGAGGCAAATAAAAATATTACTCGAAGTGAAGATCCTCATAGTGTCACTCCACTCCATTTCGAATTTGATCATCTAACTACCAGAGAGTTCAAGATTATCAGCGTTTATAAAAGTACATGTTTGTAAAAAAAAAATCGAAATTAATTTATATCTCTTAAAGAGTAATAGGGAAATAGTACATGAAGTTGTTGACAAAGTAATAGGAAATTATAATATAATATTATATACAGGGTGTTCCATTTGAAAAATCAAAGTAGTCGCTACTGTATAGTAACATCTAAAATATTTTTGGCGTGTAGATCATATTAATTTATGCATACTGTCAAATTTTCAGGTTGATCCGCTGTCTGGTTTGCAAGTAACGTCTAATTAACGCTCATCGTGAAAAGCCCTGTATATACGACAACACTGTGCTAATTTTAGGTACACTTTGAGCACTTTATGTGAATCCAGTTTCAAAATTGAAAATGTCTAAATTTTGCAAAGTATTCACAGTATTCGGTGAACATTTTGGAAATAATATCAGCGTTCTTTCATTTAAAATAAAGAGCATCAAAAGTCGGCTCCGCAGTCCAAAAATACTATAGTCACTAATAGAACCGGGTTGTGGTAAGTGATGTACAAGATATTGTGTTGTTTGATTTATGTAGATACATCAATCTCGCCCTTTTATTAGAAATACTCAAACACATGAAATAAAATCGTGACAATTTTAATTGCTTGTTTAATAAAATGAGGGCATTTCTTTTAATATTATAGAAATGGAGGTTAATAGAAGTCAAGGTAAACAACAGCTATTTATTTTGTAAACCAAACTGCCTTAATTAAAATTATGCTTTGGAATTTCAAGATACCAATTTAAATTTATTAAAAAAGACTATTAGCGAAATATTTTATAATTTGTTAAAGCATCACTTTTATTTCTCGTTTACGTTTACAATTAATTTTGCTTATATCCAACAATCATGTTTGCATAACCAATTATTTTTATTTTTTCAGTTTAATATGGATACGGATTTACTAGAAGTAAGACCGTAAACAAATTACATGCAGTGTATTCTGGATATCATTCGGCAAAAAATGTTGTCTACGAATGTGTTGTGCATGAAAAAGCGCAAGAAAAGAAGTTATTATATATCAGAAGCATCGGATTTCATCCCTCGTCCTTCAAAAGACAAAAGGTAATGTATAACTATAGTTTTTAAAATTTGTTTGTCTCTTTTTATATAAAAGTAACGAATACACAAGGTCATTTACTTGGATATGTATTTACACTTTGTCTAATCCTAGATTCAAATTTTCGATAAAAATACTCAGTATCATAATAAAAAGTATAGACTTTGTATACTTTTAATTAGTGTTTAATCATTGTTAGGTGAGAAGAAACAATTTTATTAAAAATAACATTTTTATATGGTTATACTTTGAATTACAAGAAAAAATGTTCACACAAACATAATGGTTTCGTAAACTGATAGCATCTAGAAAAATAAAACAGCATTATAGATTTACAACTAATAAAGTTTTTATTTTGCTTGCTTGTATCTTTAGCATATTACATGAATCTCTTTTGAATTGAACTGTTTATATCTAATGGATTGATAAAACTTATATTAGGCCTGTGTCTCATTTAATTTATTACCTTCTTTAGTCATTTAGGATGATAGAGTTCAATAGAGTATAGCAGGACTAATTATAATAAAATCTCCAACGAAAATTACATAAAGAAAATTGAAATACAATTTTATGAGCTATCCAGGGACGACCTTAAGTCTATCGTGCTACGAAAAGTTAATCAATAAATTTTATTACATTACGGTTCTTTTTTATTGTACTTTAATCATTAGAAGGGTAGAAAAACAGTTAAATTTTTATTTTGCTGCTTATATTATGTAATGTCCAGCAGTGTTTGTGATGAATATTCTTTTTTATTATAAAAGTTTTTTTTATGTAATCGGTTATTTTGTATAAAATATCACTACAGGCTACGAGGGTGGCTTCTGGAAGATAAACCACGTTGTTATTAAATTGTTTTTATTGCCGTAAACTATTTAATGCTTTAATTCCTTCATTTTTAACTATGCGGGACTGAAAAATAAAAACGGTATTTTCATTATCAATATATGTGTTAAATGTTATATATTTTGGAGAATGTACAGGGTGGGTCACGCTAAACGGCATGGAGTGTACGGACTAAAGAACCGCTTTGTGTGGAAATCGGTTTAATAGTTATGAAAACGAAAACTTTCACCTTACACATACTTAAACATTTCTCAAAGATTGTATTACTATTGACGAAGAGGGTAAATGATATCGATATTGTGTGGCACTTCTTTTGCATTTAATCTCAAAAATGAATTAATTTAACATTTTGATGATATAGTTGGCCATGAAACGTATAAACTCAGTATAAACGCGTATTTTCTTGAACGTCCAAGATATATTTGAGGATTAAAAAGGGCCACTGGATTCTTACTGATTTATTATAATTATAAATATGTAAATACGCGATTATAATAAATCTAAGGCCTTTTACGCAGAAATGCAAAACTAATACCAACAAATTATGCAAATTAAGTACAATAGTTTTTGAAACATATTCAAACTGACAAATTTTTTTTAATTGGGCAAAATGCATCTTACAGCTTCAGAAAAAATATTAATGGCAATAAAACTTATAAAGATACTTTTGAAAAATTTTTGAAAGTTTAGAAAAATATGATATGCTGATTTCCTTTGGTCAGAGTAATGAAAACGCCGACGCGGTAATAAATTTGTATTGTAACAGATAAATGTAGTTTCCTTGGTATTAATTTTGATACTTAATTAACTTTACATCTATGTGAGTTTCCTGAACGGAGACATCCTAGTAAAATCACATTTTATAGATTAAAAGAAATTTAATTAATTATAGATCATTTTCTAAACCCAGGTCAAAAAATATAATAAAGAAAATGGAGAGAATGATGAGGTTACCGTTTTAACCAGTGTGGAGGGTAATCCTATACATTCTTGCAAAACTATAAAGAGTAGTATTGGAGTTTCGAAAACAAGAATCCAAAGAATGCTTCGCGACCATAAATATAAACCGTATAAATTTAAGCTTATTCACATCTACATCCTGGCGACGCTGAACGTAGGTTAATATTTTGCAATTGGTACTTAAACATGTTAAATATAGTACCCAACTTGGGAAGAAATGTCATACGGTCAGACGAGGCACATTTTAGCTATTCAGGTGTTTTAAACAGGTACAATAGCAGATTCTGGTCTCAAGAAAATCAACACTAAATATTCCCCAAAGACAACAAGGACGATTTAGACTAAACGTTTCCTGCTTTATATTAGGATCAAAAATAAAAATTTTACAGTTTCGAAGGGAATTTATCTGCTCCTAGATATTTGGACATTTTAGAAATGGTTATATCTGAATTATTAGGTGACATTCCTTTATCTAGCTTGAACCAAATTCATTTCCAACAGAATGGAGCCCCATCTCACAATGCGCAAATTATACGCCCGTTTTTGGAAAACTATTTTGGTAATAGATGGATTAGCACTAATGGGCCGATGACCTGCCAGTCTTAGATTTCTTTTTACGGGGTTACTTGCAAAATAAAATATACCAAACTCAATATGATAACATTGAACGTTTGACACAAATGCAGTTAGAGAAGCATTCAGACATTTTATGCTATAGAAAGAATTGGAAGAGTGTGTGAAGCATGTGTAAGACAGAATGGTGATCAGTTCAAACATCTCCTTTTTATATTAGGCTTGTAAAGTTGTAGGTATTATGTTAGTTTTTAATTTTTTGTTTTTGCATAAAACTTCCTAATCCTTAACTTTGTTTTTTCATAGCCAACCATATCATGAAAATGTTAAATTAACGTAACATTCATATATATATATATATATATATATATATATATATATATATATATATATATATATATATATATATATATACATGTTGAAAGTTGAGAGTAAGCTGTATTATATAATAAAAAAATACAGGGTATTCCATTAAAAAAAACTTTGGTTTATTGCGAAGAAACTGACTTTTTATGGGGAAAACTATGCACACCACTAAATTCTACGGAAAATTCTGTACAAAACCCACTTTTCACCACTTCGATAAATAACAAGGCAAAGCAGTTACGAGGGGTGCTTAAAATGTGCAAATTTTGAATTTCGGACTGTATCTCAAATTCTAATAGAACTATGACAATTCTGTTTGACGCATCTTTCGCTTCACGAAAAAGTAGAACAGGGTCGCGAAAACCGCATCTTTCTATCTTTGCTTGCAAACGAGATGCCCTACAATTTCAACCAAAATGGGACACAGTGTACATTTGTTTTTCTAAGTTTTAATTGTTAACGTCTAAGAGATTAACCAAAGCATTTCGTGTGTTACACGTCACTAACGCTTTACTATTTTCTTTTTATTTTGATAGTCTAAAATTTCTGACTATCCTATACGACCATCTGACTTTATGTTCCACTTCTAATAGCACTTAACTGGCGTTCTCGCTTTTACTTTTTTTCTGTGAGTAGTGACTTTACTTATTTAACTGCCTAAGAAGTTTATTTGTTTATTATTTTCAATTTAACTCTAACGTAAGAAAAATCTTTGACTTTGTTACAAACTGTATCTGAATCATCTCAACAGGCTTGCGGTGGAGCGTGCATCGATGATATGATTTAAATTTGGAAGAAATATTAACTACCTTGCACAACAAAAACAAATATGTATACAAATTGTATGATGTATGATTACATTAATATACCCTGTTATAGGTATCCTGTATGTAGATAAAGTGCTCAGTGGGAAGACGTCATGAATGCGGTTTAATTATTTCCATAAGTAACTGTTCGCTCAACTTTAAATTCGGCCCAACCTCTAAACTTTGCCTCTAGATAATTGACGTAATAAATTACTTTCAAGCTTTCTCAATAAATTTCGAAATATTTGCTAAATAATACTCAAGATTTACCATTAATAAGAAAACTCTAGGTTTACCAATTTCAAAAATAAGCATTACAATACAAAATAAAATAACATAGTTATTTAACGTTACTAACGGCACATTAATATTCAAATGTCAAAGCAGTATTTCGGCATAATTGTCCAATTGATCGTGCAACCATTTACTTAAAAATTCGTCTCAAACAACATTGTAAAAAAAATCCTATAATTAAAAAATAAACAAATAAATAACCCGAAAATTTTTTACATAGTTTTACACCACCGGACCAGAGCATCGGCCATGACATATAAACAAAAGAAATGGAATGCCATGCCAAAGCATGGCATCAACAATACGGTAATTATAGCTGCAATTCTTCAGTAATTATATGTAAACGTAAATACGCAATAGAACGTCAATAGATACATTACTTCTTGTTGTGTCCCTCGTTATATTTTAGATAAAGCATTACGGTAGGTCATGTCCGTGAACTTTCGATATTGTCATAAAGTGCGAGTGGTTAAGACAGCTAACTCAAATCCAAAAGATTAATCTTAAATAAATACCAGAATTTATCCTTAAGACAAAGTGAATATTCCCGGATTAACGACATTAGCAAAAAAGGGTAGTGAACAAGTTCAATGTTCTTACGCCGCCGGTCTTAATCCACAGATGGTACATTTAATTGGTGAAGTGTCACTAATACTATTATTTTAACACCTTGCATATTTTAATTTTCTTTGATTTAAGCTAAAATTCCTTAATCTATTACTTTTAGTTAGTTACAAGTGACTGGCACGATTGTTCTCAACCCAAATTTGGTTTGGTAGTTAAACGCTAGCTCTCCCACGTCGAGCAATTCTACCCTTACGAAACTCAAATTTTCTGGGCGCATCTCGTTCTCCCTTTACGTTTAGTCGGTGTCGGTTATCCTTATAAATTGGCAATCGCCAAACATGGAAACCCCGTGAATAAGAATTCTGTCACGATAAGCATGGTTAATTAAATTCAATGAAATCGGTTCACACGTAACGCTATTTTTTAGTTACCATTATTCACCTTGACGGTCTCGAGGTGGCACACAAGCCTTGTTTTCTCGTTACTATAGACCACATCTTGACTAAATTAGTTGTGGAACCTCGCAATTAATCAGTTAATTTATATTAAATTTTGAACGTAATTACTGAATAATCATAAGCATCATTGTTAAAAAGCAGGCGTAACCTTTTATTATTTAATTTTACTGTTATATAAATTATTTTCTTCCAATAATAACTGGGCATGAGTATAAAACATATATTTACTTACACTAACATTAATAATAATAATAATAATAATAATAATAATAACATTTATTCTTTACCATTTGGTGTAGAATATGCAACCATTTAAAACTAGCAATAAAAATACGTAACGACTAGAGCTAGACAAAATATAACATCACACATTACATATACTCGGTATAATCTTAAGTCTATATGTACACATAAACAAGCACAAGTTATGACAGTAATTACTCTTGTTACTAACTAAATATCAATTAGCTCCTAGTTATTTAAAGTTACATTCATGTATTAGTTGATTGTATAAAAGGAATTTGTGACTAGGAACTTGCGAAGATCTTTTGTAAAGTTAAAAATACTATTTGCTTGTTTTATGTCATTAGGTAGTCTGTTAAATAGTTTAATGGGTTTGTAAAACTTACTGTTTAAATACATTGAGCAGTTGGGGTGCGGTGGTACTATATTATTAACTGAACGAGTTCCGTAAGAGTGAATATTACAGACGAGATTAAGCCCTTAAGGCAACGGGTAGTGTAGAATGCCGAATTTAAACGTTTGTTAAGTCTAGTAATGTGTTTGCTAAAATTAAGCGATTCATCAATTATCAATCCCAAAAAGACCGTTGATTTCACTTGTTGGGCAGTAAGATTGTTTAGCAATAGCTCTGCAGGGACAACAGTTTCTTTGTAATCATTAAAGAAAAGAAAATTTCTTTTGTCAACATTTAATTTCAATTGATTATTTTCAAACCACATTTCTATAGTACTAACCAAGTTACCTGCTTTATAGAGAAATTCTTACTGCATAGAATATGCAAATGCAAATGTAGTGTCATCCTCATACATAGTTAAATGATCTATTTCCAAGAATGTTAAGCCATTTATAAAGATATTAAAAAGTAATGGACCTAGAACTGATCCCTGTGGGATTCCTGTTAGCATATTCTTCATATCAGAGCTGACGTAGTTTATTTCACTATTATGATCATTTGCCATAGAAACATAATGTTTTCTATTTAGTAGATATGACTCAAACCATTTTAGTGTAATCCCTCTAACACCGTAAAGTTCAAGTTTGCGTAGTAAAAGCTCATTACTCACCGAGTTTTTTTTTCATTTATACATTTATACACATATTGAAGGAAGTTGAACATTGCTGTAGATACAACTATTTCAAATACTTTTAGGAATACACTGGTTAGTGTAATAGGTCTATAATTGTTTATATCTTGCTGGCTACCTTTTTTATGTGCAGGATTTATTTTCAACAGCTTTAAGCGTGAAGGCATAGTTCCCGATAGAAATGATTGATTGATGAGCTGACTTAAATGATCACACAATAAATGAACTGCTTTCTTAAGAATAAATGCAGGTATTTAATCCGCCCCTGAGCTGCGATTATTATTTAAATTATTAATTATCATAGCAACCTCATGTGCCGTAGTGGGAGTTAAGAAGAATGATTTATTATTAAAACCAATGACAAGATTAAAATTTTTGTTAACATGGAAGGAGAGGACTACTGAAAATTGTTCAATAAACTTTGTGGAAATAATATTTGGGTCACTAACGATATGTCCACTACTATTGAGCACTATTTTATTGAAGGAAGGAATAGATTTACTCGAAAACCTTTTTATTTCAGTTCATATAGCTTTAGGTTTATTACGCGAATTTATAATGTTTTCTTCGATTTGCTTTTTTTTAGCCAACCAGATAGTCTGTTTCAAAATACAACAATATTTTAAATAAAGCTTTTTTAATAATTCATTTGGATTATACTTAAGGTAGGTATGCAGTAAGCGTTTATGTTTGCAAGATAACTTAAGTCCTTTTGTTAACCATGACATCTTTCTTTCTTGTATTTTGTACAAGAGGAAAGTTTTCGTAGAATGAGGTACAGAAGAAATTGTGTAACATATCAAACTTTTCATTAGAGGTTAATAAAGGGTAGTGAATAAAATCAAGATTAATATGCTCAAACGAATGAATAAACTTTGTTGTATTGGCTTGAGTGAGACGCCTACTAAACGTAGAAGAAGAATTATTCAATTCAGAATTTAGGTTAATTACGCCTACTATTGCTCTATGATCTGATAAGTCGGAATCCATCACATTAATTTTCAAAACCTTATCACTTATGTTACTAAACACTTTATCTATAGTACTCGCTGAGGTGCAAGTTATCCTGGTGGGTATATATATATATATATATATATATATATATATATATATATATATATATATATATATATATATATATATATATATATATATATATATATATATGTATATGTATATGTATATTATATACCACCCACCTCGTAAATGCTTTAATCTGCAGTACCTAGGCGGAGACAAAAATTATCTATATTAAAGGTATCGGTCTCTGTCAGCCAATGTTCACTAAAACAAATTATATTAATGTTACCTACTTCTTGTAATAGTGCTTCTATTAGATATTTTTTCGATTTGATACCTTGTATATTAATATAAAGTATGCCTAAAGTATTTTCTACTTTATTGCTTGCAAGTTCTATAGATGACAGATTCAAAGGAATAACATCTTTATTAGGAGGAGTTGTCGCGGCCAAGTTGTAATTTTTATGAGTTAATTGCTATTTGGTGTTCTTCGCTATCTTTATTTAACTGTATAGAAGAACTACTGATGTACTTTGTGCATGGAATCGTAATTATGTTATTAAACTTAGTATAACTAAAACTTAAATCTAAAATATTCTTCCTCTGCAAATATTTCTGTTTAATGACATTGCTGATGTGTCTGCAGATCCGTACTTTGCCACGTAAATTTAGGTGTAACCCCTTTTTGGTAAAATCAGTTGATATAAGTATACGGTTAACATCGATAAAGGCACTTTTGCATTTATTAGCTAAATCATAAAGCACTACATTAAGGTTGTAAATTAGATGGTTTAAAACAGGGCGACCATGCCACCACGGAATTGAAATTAACATCATGTTTGTTCGGATAGCGCATAACTTAATTTTTTGGAGGGCTACATTATCTATTTTTGAGCCTTGAAGGGCATTGTTTTCACCGGCCATAAGGATTACATTATCATGTTGGTAAATTTGGAAGTTAGATAATCGATGTTTACAACTACTGCTTCAAAGGTAGCATTTGGCTTCAACAGACATTCAAGATGGTAGTTCGCACCTAATATCGACTGAGTATATTGCGCATAATTGCGACCATGACTATCTGGTAATATTAGAATATTATTTTTAGGTTTAATTGATACACTTTATTCGGTATCGGTTTGTACACGCTAACGTTAGAAATACTAGAGTTATCTTGCTGTACAGGCGGTTGTGAATTTGAGATGTTATAATGCATTATCTCTGTGTTTCATATACAATTCTTTGTAACAGCGTACAAGCATTAAGTAACTGTAGAAGATACTATTTACTTACACCACTATAGAGAAAATACAACTTTCTTCACTCATTTTACTAAGGAAAATGTTAGTTTCTAAAGCATAAAGTATAAGATTTTCATGAAGGTATTACAAATGCTCCTACATCTAACGTATTGATGTAGACAACGATCATCCCAAATTTTTATGAAGCTCTAACTTACTATGCAAACGCAAAGTTATTATGCTCGGTCTCTACCGTCCCAGCAGTCCGGTGCCAAAGTAATTTGTTGATAAGTGACACTTAGCTTAGACCATTTAAAGCAAGCTAAATGGAATAATTATGCACCAAATTTATATTCGAAAATTTGTATTTTAAAAGTGGCTTATCTGTTCCTGTCTGTGGCTACGATCAAACAAACTTGTTCTCCACATAAAGTAACTTAAATGATATACTATTGTTTGGTGACTATATAGTACGCTTTAATACAATGTAGACCGGACCCTATCTAGGTTGAGGTTCTACAACTTGGAGGCAAGCTGAAATTTGGCATAGTGCTTAATTTTGAAGTACCTTAAATACCTTGAAACCCCAGCAAAATATTGTTGAACCCATCACCCTAAAACCTTCTCTATAAACGGTAAAATCGCTCGTGTTTTACTTTTTCTTTAAGAACTGCACAACTAAGCATTTTAAGAAAAATTGTCCAATATAAAAATGGGAGATAAGAATATTTCATATAACGTAGGTGTAGTATAGGAGTGACGCAGGTGCGAACTATTTAATTTAGGAGATTACTCTAACACCCTCCATCCACGCGAGCGGCGCAGATTCTAAGCTGGCCGAAGTAGCCGTTTTTCTAATGTTTGACACGTTAAAGATCCGTTACTAAAGATGAAATTTCTTTAGTAGTGCTAATATCCATTAGTAGTTGATGTGCATAGAGATGCCTTATATTTCCGTTCTCGGCCCACAAATAATTACAAATTATTATTATTATTATTAAGTAACCATATGTAATTAAAATGTTCTTTTAAATACATAAAGGAAAAGAGCACAGTTAGTAGCGCGGTAGTTTAGCAAAGTACTTGTCGTAGGTTCAAATACCCACTCGAGGTAATATTTTTCTTTATGTATTTAAAAAACACTTTAATTACATAATTTACAGGTGAACGTCTAGTCCGTTAAAAACAAATATCTGGTAAAATTAATATTATTATGGTATACGTGCAATTACATACAAGTACAAACTGCCAGTGCGAAGTAACATAAACGTATAACCAGATATAGCACTGGCCAGTGTATGGAAGGAGAGGAAAGAAAAGGGCCACCTGTTTTATTCGCTCTCCAAGGGGGGGAAGGAAGGTCTGCTTGAGCTTTCCAAGCTCCGTTATCCACAATCATGGATTCCCAACATACATTAATTATGTATGCATGGTGGGATTAAGGATAGGTGAGATCAGGATAGGAAGGGATTAATGGTTTTAACGGGGAAGACAATACTCCAGCATTCGCCTAAATAGTCGCACACGGTGTGCGTAAGTAGAAGTGAGACACTTGCCCCTCCCCTCATTTTAATTCACCCCCTACACCCTATTTATACTCCCACGTGGGGGACCGGATTCTCCACCCTTATTTTTACTCGCTTACGTGTAGGACGTATTTTTTCACCTCTATTTTTACACATCCACGTGTGAGACCGTATTTTCAACCCTTTCTTCTCGAAGGTCCTTTTTCAACCCTAATTATTTTTTATATACCCTCGTGTGAGACCGTATTTTCAACCCTTTCTTTTTATCCCTAATTATTTTTTACATACACCCACGTGTGGGACCGTATTTTCAACCTTTCTTTTTATCCCTAATTATGTTTACTCGCTTACGTATAGGACGTGTATTTTCATCCCTTATTTTTAATAAAACTTATGACACCGGTTAAAGTTGTCACCTAAACATATGGCAACACTGTTTTGGATTTTGACGTCACTTCCGGTTTTACACGCCCACGTGGGGGACGTACATTTCAACCCCGACAGTATTTTCAACCTTTTTGTCTGTATTAAGAGCCCTTTTGGCGGGGAGCCCCTAAAGGATAGGTAAATGGATGCGCATGTAGGATCGTATTTTTTACCTATTTTTAAGGGTTAATAAACGGTAGGATATTTTTTGGTATTAAAAGAAGCTAATCAAGGTAAAGGTAACGTATACGTTGATTTAAATACACTATTAAATTCTATAACGATAACAAACAGTTAATGATATTGCATAATCAGTTAATTACCCTGTTGTCATACAATGTGAATGTACGGTCAAACGACTATTTAAAATGTGTTTATTAATATTTATTAGGATTCCGTTTTTTGTCAAAAAGAGATTGCATAATTGTTGTTATTAAATTATTAGGTTCCTTTTAATCCCCATCTATAGATTGTGGTCCTCTACGTGTTTGAAAATTCATTTGAATATATTTTAAAAATGAAATTGTTTTAAAAATAAAAGGTGTAATTAACTAATTGGTTAACCCGCTTACAGCAATAGTAATTATCGAAAATTAAGGAATGTCGCTTTTATTTATTTACCTTTTAATACGTATCATTTACATGCAATATATTTTGGTTTTAAATATGAGTCACAATGTGTCGAATCATTTTGCTTTAATTATGGGTCATAATTAAATCTAGTTGTCGCTCAAGGTAATTACTACCAAATTAATCTCATGTACAACAAGAAACAATATCAATAATGTATAACAAAGTATTTTTATAATGCCATTTTCGCATAGTTTAATGTCCATGTATGGGTCGTATTTTAGCCTTGGGAGATCGGATTTGGTCTGGGTCAGACTAGGGGTTGGTCCAGTATCGGAGATTGTATTCTATGATTGTGTTACAATGTGTTAAGTAGACCTCAATCTAAACAATATAGAATAAGTTACTCTAAGCGACGGAGAATTGAAAACTTTGATACTCTTCCATTCGGATATAAGGAATAAATAATAAAACAGATAAACAAAGAAAATCATTTTATTTAAATCCGTTTTAATTCATTCTGCAGCTCTGCGTGTTTTCGTTTTTTCGTGTTTGTGCGTTTGTATGTTTTGCGGTTTTTCGTGTTTGCGAATTTTCGTTTTCGACTTTCGTATTTCCGAGTTTGTGTTTGCGGATTTTCGTGTTTTCGTATTTGCTTGTTTTTCCGTGTTTGCGTGCTTGTATGATTTCGGATTAGCGTGTTCGTGTTTTTGTATGTACTTGTGCTTGCGCTTGTGCTTGTACTTGTGATTGCGCTTGTGTTGATTCTTGTGTTTGTGCTGATTCCTGTGTTTGTGCTTGTACTCGTGCTGATTCTTGTGCCTGTGTTTGTTCCTGTGCTTGTGTTTGTGCATGTGCTTGTGATTGTTCTTGTACTTGTGCTTGTATTTGTGCTTGTGCTTGTGATTGTGCTTGTGTTTATGCATTGCGAGTTTATGTGGTTGTTATTTCTCGTGTTTGAGAATTTTCGTGTACTTGTTCCTGTGTTTGTGCTTGTGCTCGTGCTGATTCTTGTGCTTGTGTTTGTTTCTATGCTTGTGCTTGTGCATGTGCTTGTGATTGTTCTTGTACTTGTGCTTGTGCTAGTATTTGTGCTTGTGCTTGTGTTTATGCTTTGCGAGTTTGTGTGGTTGTTATTTCTCGTGTTTGAGAATTTTCGTGTTTGTGAATTTGTATGTTTACGATTTCTCGTGTTTGCGAATTTTCGTTTTCGTTTTTCGTGTTTGCGATTTTCGTTTTCGTGTTTGCGAATTTTTCGTTTTCATTTTCGTGTTTGCGAATTTTCGTTTTCGTTTTTCGTGTTTACGATTTTTCGTGTTTGAGAATTTTCGTTTTCGTTTTTCGTGTTTGTGTATTTGTATGTACTTGTGCTTGCGCTTGTGCTTGTACTTGTGATTGTGCTTGTGTTGATTCTTGTGTTTGTGCTGATTCCTGTGTTTGTGCTTGTACTCGTGCTGATTCTTGTGCTTGTGTTTGTTCCTGTGCTTGTGTTTGTGCATGTGCTTGTGATTGTTCTTGTACTTGTGCTTGTATTTGTGCTTGTGCTTGTGATTGTGCTTGTGTTTATGCTTTGCGAGTTTATGTGGTTGTTATTTCTCGTGTTTGAGAATTTTCGTGTTTGTGAATTTGTATGTTTACGATTTCTCGTGTTTGCGAATTTTCGTTTTCATTTTTCGTGTTTGCGAATTTTCGGTTTTCATTTTTTTGTGTGCGAATTTTTGTTTTCGTTTTCGTGTTTACGATTTTCGTGTTTACGAATTTTCGTTTTCGACTTTCGTGTTTGCGAATTTTCGTTTTCATATTTCGTGTTTGCGATTTTCGTGTTTGCGATTTTTCGTTTTCGTTTTCATTTTCGTGTGCGATTTTCGTGTTTGCGAATTTTCGTTTTCGTTTTCGTGTTTGCGATTATTCGTTTTCGTGTTTGCGAATTTTCGTTTTCATTTTTCGTGTTTGCGATTTTCGTGTTTGCGATTTTTCGTTTTCGTTTTTCGTGTTTGCGATTTTCGTTTTCGTGTTTGCGAAATTTTCGTTTTTCATTTCTCGTGTTTGCGAATTTCGTGTTTGCGAATTTTTCGTTTTCGTTTTTCGTGTTTGCGATTTTTCGTTTTCGTGTTTGCGAATTTTCGTTTTCGTTTTCGTGTTTACGATTTTTCGTATTTGCGAATTTTCGTTTTCGTTTTCGTGTTTGTGTGTTGTGTGTTTGTATGTACCTGTGCTTGCGCTTGTGCTTGTACTTGTGATTGTGCTTGTGTTGATTCTTGTGTTTGTGCTGATTCCTGTGTTTGTGCTTGCGCTCGTACTGGTTCTTGTGCTTGTGTTTGTTCCTGTGCTTGTGTTTGTGCATGTGCTGGTTCTTGGGCTTGTAATTGTTCCTGTGCTTGTGTTTATGCTTGTGCTCGTGCTCGTGCTTGTGGTTGTGTTTGTGTTTTTGTAAAGCTAACTTTCACAGGAGACAATTTAGAATACAATCTCCGATACTGGACCAACCCCTAGTCTGACCCAGACCAAATCCGATCTCCCAAGGCTAAAATACGACCCATACATGGACATTAAACTATGCAAAAAATGGCATTATAAAAAATACTTTGTTATACATTATTGATATTGTTTCTTGCTGTACATGAGATTAATTTGGTAGTAATTACCTTGAGCGACAACTAGATTTAATTATGACCCATAATTAAAGCAAAAAGGATTGCGACACATTGTGACTCATATTTAAAACCAAAATATATTGCATGTAAATGATACGTATTAAAAGGTAAATAAATAAAAGCGACATTCCTTAATTTTCGATAATTACTATTGCTGTAAGCGGGTTAACCAATTAGTTAATTACACCTTTTATTTTTAAAACAATTTCATTTTAAAATATATTCAAATGAATTTTCAAACACGTAGAGGACCACAATCTATAGATGGGGATTAAAAGGAACCTAATAATTTAATAACAACAATTATGCAATCTCTTTTGACAAAAACGGAATCCTAATAAATATTAATAAACACATTTTAAATAGTCGTTTGACCGTACATTCACATTGTATGACAACAGAGTAATTAACTGATTATGCAATATCATTAACTGTTTGTTATCGTTATAGAATTTAATAGTGTATTTAAATCAACGTATACGTTACCTTTACGTTGATTAGCTTCTTTTAATACCAAAAAATATCCTACCGTTTATTAACCCTTAAAAATAGGTAAAAAAATACGATCCTGCATGCGCATCCATTTACCTATCCTTTAGGGACTCCCGCCAAAAGGGCTCTTAATACAGACAAAAGGTTGAAAATACTGTCGGGGTTGAAATGTACGTCCCCCACGTGGGCGTGTAAAACCGGAAGTGACGTCAAAATCCAAAACAGTGTTGCCATATGTTTAGGTGACAACTTTAACCGGTGTCATAAGTTTTATTAAAAATAAGGGATGAAAATACACGTCCTATACGTAAGCGAGTAAACATAATTAGGGATAAAAAGAAAGGTTGAAAATACGGTCCCACACGTGGGTGTATGTAAAAATAATTAGGGATAAAAGAAAGGGTTGAAAATACGGTCTCACACGAGGGTATATAAAAATAATTAGGGTTGAAAAGGACCTTCGAGAAGAAAGGGTTGAAAATACGGTCTCACACGTGGATGTGTAAAAATAGAGGTGAAAAATACGTCCTACACGTAAGCGAGTAAAAATAAGGGTGGAGAATCCGGTCCCCACGTGGGAGTATAAATAGGGTGTAGGGGTGAATTAAAATGAGGGAGGGCAAGTGTCTCACTACTACTTGCGTATACGCAGTGGCCATGCCGCTATATGTATATGACGAAAACTCCCTAAAAAAACCTCTTGCAGGGTAGGCGGTAACGGGATCGAACCCATTACTCCTAAATGCTAAGCAGGTCGTGTTACCACAACTCCACTAGCTCGGTTCAGTTTTTAGAATAATCTCGTTAAATAGTGGATCTTGCGCCACTCATAATCTAAAAAATGGATATCTAGCTATTTGGCGGGAAATGTTCTTCTATACAATTTTTCCCTCTGGACATTTTTCCTAAAATGCTTAGTTATTAAGAAAAAAAGTAAAAACGGTCGATTTAACCCTACTTAAGGAGTAGTTACTTTGCCTTACAGCTTGTCTCTAATTTGTTGAACGTCACCCTTATAAAGCGATTAATCGACCTTGAGTTATACCTACTATATTATTCAACAATATTACTTTGAAAGGTTTTCTTGAACAAATCCACATTTGTTCAAAAATATGTACGATTCAAAAATAAATTCATTTTTAATGTTGCAATAATGGGCCTCTAAAATTCTTTTAGTATACTGTAATTAACAATAATTTACACTTATTAACTTTGTTCATTTTTCTTAAATTGGCCTACGACCCAGATTTTAATGCTTTATTCACATTGTGATTAATTTCTGTGTAATTATCTTACAAAACACGATTTTAGATGAGGTTGATTGAGATTCAATAATAGCTTACACAATTAATTACAATGTATTAAGCAATCCGACTTTAATTAAATTCTTAATCTCTAATGATGTATATCCTTTTTACCGCAGATTACTCTAAAAATTACAATTAAGAAAAAGTTATGGTATCATTCTCGACAATTTCATGTGAAAAATAGTATATATTAAAACTGGTTACAATTAAAAATGTAATGATTTATTGTAAGTAATCTTATATGTGAATAATTTTTTAATCTAAAATTAAATGATTAGCAAATGTAATTAATTGTAAACACTGAATCATTGAAAATGAACAGGGCTATGCAACCCAATTTACACATAATGGGAAAATGTTTTTAAAATGACAATAAAATAATTTTCCAAAAATATAACTTAGCTCCTGTAATGTTGGTTGCATAACTCTGTTCATTTTCAATGATTCAGTGTTTACATATATCTATGCACTAAGTTATTAAATATGACCTGCCTTAATGATTTTAGGGTCCTGTAGTTAATTAGAAAGTTACATCAATATTTAATGTTAATATTCTAAGACGAAGTACTTTGTGTAGGCAAGATTATTAAACAGAACGGTAAACAAAGTTATGAATTAAAATTTGCACATAATTATAATTTATGTATGTATAAATGGTTAATGTTAGACGGTTATAGTATTTTTCTCTAGAACAACATTTTGTCTAAACGCTAAAGTTTTTAAAAAATTTAAGGGTTGTATGACATTATACGGGGTATTTTATTTTGACACTCTCCTACAGGGTTTATTATTTGAGATAGAAAAAAACTTTAAATACAAAAGTTGTAGAATTCAAATTATATTATCTTTTAAGACCTTCAAATATCTCATAAACTGATAGAAAAATGAACTCAATTCACATTTTTTTAAACGGAACACCCTGTATTTTATTCAATAATTAAATAGACGTTTTTAAGCTGATTTCAAAAATATATAATATGTTAACATTTGGTCCAGCCAATTATTAAATACGTAATCGAGTGTAAAATTTAAAGAATACCGTAGACAAATTATTTGTATCCATGGAAAAATTAATGTTTGATATTATGATGTTAACAACTGTCACAGCATTATTAATTAAATTGAACCTTTAATTATTAATCAAAGTTAGAACTTTTAAAACCTTAAAACGGGTTATTCGGAAGAAATGAAATATGAAATAATAAAGTTGTATTGCTCTAATGACAATAACGTTTCGAGAGTTAGCAATGAATATCACCGAATTTATCCCAGGATGAGAGCCCCATCAGTAAACACCGTGAAAAATATCAAATGAAACGTTTTGGAGAAAGGAAGAGAAAAAATAGAACTGTGTCAAGAAATGCTTACGATGATCTTAATATTTTACTTTATTTTGAAGGTACTCTTAACATGTTCTTTATTTGAATATAAGAACTGCTTTAATTTTTTTAGAAAATCCTGAGGTATCTATGAGGGATACAGTAAATTATTTCAAAACATTGTTCAACAGAATTTATAAAACTTTGCGCTTTTACAAATACCATCCCTATAAATTTCTTCCGGTCCAGGGTTTAAGCGTAAGAGACGTTTAGATTATTGTCAGGAACTTTAGCCACACATTCTGGAGGGTGGGGATTTTTTAAATAAAATCGTTTTTCGGACGGAAGAGGTGGAAATATTCAACAGACATAACAAACACTTTTGTGCCAAAGAAAATCCGTACAAAATTCAAGCTGTCAGAATACAGGAACGTAGGTCAATAAATGTATGGTGTGGTACGCTACGGAATAAAACCATTGGACCGATTTTTTATGTTGGAACTTCGAACAGCCATATTCCCGTTATTGAATATGCAAACCTTATATGGCAGCAGGATGGAGCACCGCCTCATAATATTTTACCTGTTACTGAATTTTTAAACGATAAATATAACTTTTGGATAGGCAGACAAGGATTTCTTAGATGGTAAGCTAATAGTCCCGATTTAAGTCCTTTGGGCGTATTTGTTTGGGGATACCTTAAAAATAAAATATATTTTAATAGACCCGAAAATTTGGAAATTATAAGAGAAGGATTAGAAAACGAAATATTTAAGTTAAACAGGGATCATCCTTAACTCATTTTTAATGCAATTAATAGCAAATTAAGAGGTAACATCCGTAAATGCATATTCAATAATGGAGGCTACGTAGAGGATCTATAAATTTTAGTTAATATTCGTTTTGTATTTTTTGTTATGTTGTTATCTTTTTAGTTATTAATTAATATTAGTTAAGATATTAGTTTTTGCTTTTTAATCCAACTGTTCTCTCAATTATTCAGCACATTAAAATATCCATTCATTTGGTTATCTATCTATTATAGGCGCTTCACGTCCCTAATATTTATATTTTTTAAATAAACTTAAAAACGCCTATGTAATTATTGAATAAAATACGGGGTGTTCCGTTAAAAAAAATGTAAGTTGGGTTAATTTTTAGATCAGTTTATGAGATATTTGAAAGCTGGACTAAAAGATAATATAATTGGAATCCTCCAACTTTTGTATTTAAAGTTTTTTTCTATCTCAAATAATAAACCCTGTAGGTGAGTGTCAAAATATAATAGAACACCCTGTGCAATTAGACATTAAAATTAAGAAAATTTATATCAATTAACCGTTTTATTGCCCTACTTTCTTTTGCAATATTAACCTTGCGTTGTACAGGTTGCAGTGAAATACTATTTCACTATAGTAATGGTAATTAATTCATTTTTCTACTGTTATGTGCATACAATTCCGTATATGGCAGTCAAGTAATCTCCAGTAATACACTGCTAATTTAAATGGCTTAATAATTAATCTTGCAACACTGTTATTTCTAGAAACATTATGGCAGATACAGGTAACATTATTTTAATAAACAAATTCAACCATTTCAGATTTACTAAGTCAACATCACCTTTAAAGGATTCTAAATAATTGCATTGTACAAAAAAGATACCTTCAAAACTGCTTTCTGTCGAGTTTTATTTGATATATAAGAGTCATGGTCCACATATTGTTTTAATGTTCGTTACTGTTTCCTGATTTCACAGATAAATAGTTACTTTCCTTAAAATTAAAGAGTACAGATAATTCTATATTCCTAATTGATCATAGATTTACAATTGATTACAATGTGCACTTTTGTTTAATCTATATAATTGTAATTAACAATAGATATTAATGCTAGTTTTGTTTTAATTAACGTTTTGAATTTTGAAATAAGTCTAATTACTAAAATTATAGTTACCTCATACAGTTTTTATAATTCCTTTCTTTTATAATATTGAAACTAATTAGTCCTTTTGACTAACTATGTGGATTAAATACTCAAAACTTTTCCCATAAAAGATTTATTAGCATAAAGTTAACACCTAAAATAATCTTAACGCTGCGACATGTTTCGGCAAAGACTTGTCATTATCAGGTTACTAAAATATTATATCAGGCAAGTTAACATAGAACTGACAACTAAGGCACTTACATAAAAAAGTATAATGAATTCTATGGAAACCATAACGCAATGGAATACGTAAAAATTTTTATAGCAAGTTAACTATTACTGAAAAATATATAATCAAAATCTACAAAAACTGAAAAAATACTTACAATTTAATTCTGAATTTTGGTAAAATTATGGTAAGAAATTTTGAAAAAGTGGAAACCAAATAAAGAGAACTATTTATAGCCACCCTGCTACTACGACACAGAAACTAGTATGCTGGAGGCACAAAAGTAAAAGGTCGGCAACTTCAATATCCCTCCTGAAGTAAAACCAAGCAAATTAAGTATTATTATAATAATAATAAGAAGAATTTAAAATTGGCTCCAGTATGTGGTCTCCCCTACCACCACAGAAAAGACATTCAGGGCTGAAGGCACTGAAAGGATTATCTGGCTACCCCTATTGGAACTGACCTAAGTCTGGTTGAAAGTAAGCTAGGATAAACGTATCAGTAACATATTCTAAAATCGTAGATAAGTTCTTTAAACGAAAAGTTAAACATCGTAGAGCTAAAAAAGAATATCTAAATTAATCGTCAATTAATTCGTATTAAACTTACATACACGTTGAAAAATTTAGTGAAAATGAAGGAAAATTAAACCGTTACATTCGGAATTAAGAAACTCCATGCTAAAACAAAGTAATAAATGTAAAAGTGTGGTTATGTGTGACGATGTTAAATTACTTACGGGGAAAAAAGAAGTAATTAAATGAAATTGGTAGAAAAATTAAACATTAATTAAACAAATTTGAAAAAACCAAACACATCGCTGAAGGGGATTTCTAGATCAATAGAACATTAGTCGATTAAAAAATCACATCCAAACGTGAGTGACTACGTTGGAAAAGGAACTAAATTAATCTAGTACCAACCATTGCCAACTTAAAGACAAGCTAACGTTACAGGATGAGTCAAATTATTAGTTCAAAACTAAAAGATTCCATTTCAGTTTAACATATCGTTTAGTGAATAATCCGGGTTTTGGTCATAATGTTGTACTATTTCTTTAATCTCCAACAGACCTAGTTTCACACACATGCAGAATATCAAAATTTTGATTTGGATCGAAAGAATGACCTGTTTCTAAAATATGTAGCAAAGGAATATTTAGCGCAGACATTGTTATTTATTTTTTTAATTTACCGTTAAATAAAAGAATTTCGATGAAGAGCTTAACCTAATATGCGAATTGGCTGACCGCAACGGTTATTCCAGGCATATTATCCACAATTTGTACAAAAAGTTCACCAAGAATTATCACATTCGATATCACACTACTTTAACACCCAGCGGAGATAATGCTTCCTCACAATATGCACCACTGCCGTTTATAGGATCATGATCATATTTTTTCAAAAACCTGTTTAAACAATACAATATAGATATTTCTTTTAACTCCAAACACAATCCAAAAACCATGCTAGTGCATACAAAAGACAGAATTGACAATTTGGATAGATCAGGGATTTACAAACTTTGTTGTAGGACTTTCAATTCTTTTTACATTGGTCAAACAGGCCGTAAGAGTAAAACTAGATTTTCAGAACATTTTAGTTGCATTAAAAATAACAATGTCAGCGCTAAATCCTCCTTTGCTAGCCATATTTTAGAAACGTTCGAACCAATCCATAATTTTGACATTCTTCATGTTTGTGATAAGGGTTTGAAATTAGATCTGTTGGCAATTAAAGAAATAGTACAACATTATGACCAAAACCCGATTATTCACGAAACAAAATGTTAAACTTAATAAGATAATAAACTAATAAGAATCTCTTGGTTTTGAACTAATACTTTGACTCATCCTATAACGTTAGCTTGTCTTTAAGTTGGCAATTGCTGGTATGGTATTGGATTAATTTAGTTCCTTTTCCAACGTAGTCACTCTCATGTGGATGTGATTTTTTAATCGACTAACATTTTATTAATCCAGACATCCCCTTCAGGGATGTATTTGGTTTTTTCAAATTTGTTTAACTAATGTTTAATTTTTCTACTAATTTCAATTAATTACTTCTTTTTTTTCCCGTAAGTATTTTAAGATCGTCATACATAACCACACTTGTACATTTATTTCTTTGTTTTAGCATGGGGTTTCTTAATTCCAAATTTAACAATGTAATTTATGCTCATTTTCACTAAATTTTTCAACCGGTATGTGTAAGTTACGAAGTAATTGGCGCTTAATTTAGATATTCTTTTTAGATTTACGATGTTTAACTTTTCGTTTAAAGAACTTATCTACAATTTTAGAATATGTTTTACTGATACGTTTACCCTAGCTTGCTTTGAACCAGACTTAGGTCAGTTCCAGTAGGGGTAGCCTGATCGTTTTTCTGTGGTGATAGGGAGCCAATTTTGAATTGTTCTTATTATTATTATAATCATACTTGATTTGCTTGGTTTTACTTCAGGTGTGCTATTGAAGTTGCCGACCTTTTACTTTTGTGCCTTCAGCATACTAGTTTCTGTGTCGTGATAGCAGGGGAGGCTACAAATGGTTCTCTTTTTATTTTGTTTCCACTTTTTCAAAATTTTATCATAATTTTACCAAAATTCAGAAGTAAATTGTAAATATTTTTCCTGTTCTTTTGTAGATTTTAATCCTATATTTTTAGTAATCATTAAAAATAAAAAAATTTTATGTATTCCATTGTGTTATGGTTTCCTTGACATTATACTTTTTTAATGTAAGTACCTTAATTGTATTTTATGTTAACCTACCTGTTATAATGTTTTAGTAGCCTGGTGATAACAAGTCTTTGTCGAAACATGTCGCAGTGTAAAGATTACTTTATGCTAGTAAATATTTCATGGAGAAGGTTTTGAGTATTTAATCCACATAGTTAATTACTTCACCCCATTTTGACTTAAAAACTATATTTCTATCTCATAATTAATTAATTAAAAATAAATACGTGTACATATTGGAGTAGTTTTGCTTTAGTTCTACTATAATAAATATTATATGCCACGTTGGGAAATAGTCTGGAGACACTTGAATATCTTTCTTACTACTAATGATATTGCTGTGTGCTTGTAATCTAACACGTTAAATGCTAATTCTATATCTTGATTTTAATAAAGTATTGTAATTGAAAAATGTTATATACATCGCGTCCTAACGATAAAGTAAAATATATTTTTAAAATATTTGGAATTATACAAGATTCCTCAAAAAAGTGATATAGGAAAAATATTTTTTAAGTAGAACACCGTATACTTAATTTAATTTTTCTATTCTTCGTGTTAGTTAACGTTTTTCGTCACATAGAACATGGGTTGAAATTTTTTTTTTTTTGTGAGATATTGGGACTTAATGGTCAATCTTTTTCATTGTCTTGATAAACGGACACTTTCTCTATCATTTGAGTAGTAAAAATTCCTATATTTGGCAGAAACAGGATTAATCCTATATTAACTTAGTGCCTACTCTATATTGGTCATTTTTTATACGAAATGATCATTATTAACCCATGCTAAGGATTAAAAGAGCTTTCAGTTTGCTATGCATACCTATACTTACTATCGTTAATTATTGAGATATTCGTATTCCGATTATAGAAAACGTATGTCAAAATCGTTGGAACTCTGTTGCTATGGTTACAAATATTTCAACAATATTACATCCATAGCTTCAAAACTTCACTTGAATTTAACCATCCCTTAATCAACTAACCCCAAAACTGCTACTTCTCAAGGTTATTACATATTATGCCTTAATAAATGTTCAAATAGATTTTTCATGTTGCTTCACACTTTAGACAGCATAAGAGGTGTAACATTTTTCTCAAACGCGGTTCGTGTCATTTCTGGTACCCGGTTTATTGAGGTATACCCGTTCTTTTATGAATCCTAAGAAGAAAGGGTCTAAGGGAATTAAATCGCATGACCTTGGTGGCCACGAAGTAATGCCTCCACGTATAATCCATTTATCTGGGTATTGTTGATCTAAGAACTCTCTGGCCTTGCAATAGAAATATAGAGGTGGGTCATTTTACTACAGACACACGATTTGCCGCAAATTCAAATTACCATTTTAAAGCAACTCACGCAAGTCTTCACTTAAGAAATTCTAATATGTGCGTCCCGCTAAAGGTTCGTAAAAAATAGGAGCCAATAATTAAGTAAAGAATGTCACACATTCACTGACCAGTGTCCCTGATTTTGAACTTCAAATAGCCAAACAAGTTTTCAGTTGCATATTATGCCGATTTACAGCTCCATTACTTCTGAACATCGCCTTATTGGCATATGTAACTTTGCATGTTCAATAATAAAATTACAAAAGTGGATTCGTCTATCGAAATGCAATTCTTGATAAAGAACTTTTCGTTGTCGATTGATAACTCATTTTGATATGCTGCATAACGTTTTTAGGGCCCTTCTGCTCATCTAGGGATTTTCTTGAATATTTAACATCACCAACATAATTCTTCAGTCGCTACATTTTTGTTGACATTACGTTTTCAAGCATTTGACCCTACTACGGGCATAAAATCTCTCCATAACATTTTGTAACTCCTTAACAGTGGGATACTTTTATACATTCTTTGAGGTAACAAAGGATTTTTTCAGTTTCGCCCAGCACAAGGACCATATCAATCAACTCAAAAAATACAAATTGCTGGATAACTATTGGAGATAGGTACAGGACTCATACATTAAAAACGAAAATCTTTTATCCTTAATAAAGCGGAATAAAAATGTACAATATGTGCCATTTAAAGAAATTGAAAATGCCTATTTTCATCGTTAAGTCCAAATATCCCAAAATCTATGCAATTTCGAGCCATTTTCTGTGTCACAAAAAATATTTCGTTAAACACAAATTATTCAAAAATTAAATTAAATATATAAATATCAATGAAACAATTTGATCTTTTTCTGTATCACTTTTTTGACACACACTGTATAATTCAAAATATATCTGTAAAATATGCTCGTTTGCTACCTCTGCCCTATGTAAGATAAAGAGATGGCTGTTTAACGTGTGTCTGTGTGTGGAATCATAGCTCCCAAACGAAGGAACCGATTTTGATTTAGATTTTGTTTTTGTTGGAAGGCGAGTTGATCGAGAGTGTTCATAGCTATGATTCAAGAAAATATGTTCAGCCGTTTTGAAGATTTTTCAAATTGCTGAAGGGATTTTTTTACTTTCTATTAGAGGTTTTGATTGATTTTTTTATGTTTGAAGGTGACGTGATCAAGACTGCACTTAGCTCTGATTCACTTGTTTACTTTTTAGAGGTTTTAAAAGTAGAATTTTTTGTTGCGGGAGTTTTTTAAATTTTTAATTTAATGTTATAAATACAGTCATATCATTTAAGCAAAAATTTTCTTTGCGCCATGGTGTTGGGATACGGTGTACATTATTTTGACTTTCGCAACATAAACTATGAGAATACTTTGAAATTAATAACTAACTTTTATAATACAACATAAACAACAACGCTAACAAAAAAGAAAACAAAACAATCTGGATATCAGTACTTTCCATGATCAAACTGGTTGTTTCATCAAACTACTGAGATTCAATCATTGTCAACGATTTACATGGTTTACTCGACATATTCCTAATTAAATATTACAAAATATGGTTTTCACAGTTGAGCTAAATGTCCATATTATTACATAACATTATTGTGTGGTATTATATAACATACAATGTAAAGCGACAATTTCGTAAAACGTAAGATTTTTGGTATTTATAAACCGCCTTTACATTATTTACGGTATATTCAAGTATAATCTAATATTTTTCGTAATAATTAAATTCGTTGTAATATACAGGGTACGTCTTTGGGAGCTGATCCTATGAGTATTTGCTAAACCAAACTTACTATAATTTTGAAAATTTGGTGTTAGGGTAATGATGTTAGGGCTAACTCATCTAAAATATTTTCACGTTCGTACCACTTCCGGTTATACCGGAAGTCGGTACTTAGTCGCTTATTTTAAATGAAACACCCCGTATATTAATACATTTTTGGATTCTATGTCGAATTTTGAGGTAAGTTTGTTAAATAAACTAGATACGAAATTTCAGTCGTTTTAAAAAAAACCATTTTTCTAAAAAAATTGACTGATGCGGTCTTAGTCATAGCTCGTTAATTGTTCTGTTCCTGTCAAACAATTTGAATAAAACTTTGAGGTGCTGTAGGCAAAGATTTATTGCAATAGTATGTAAAAAATGACATTTGTATTTTTCATAAAAATAAAATTATGAATGTCTAAACTTGACTATCAAAAAATGCAAGTTACTCAAAAAATCAAATGGAAACCCCTATTTTTTATTACTCAGATCGATTTAACGTCAAAAATTAAGGTAGTTTGTTTAAAACTTTATTTGCCTAAACGTAACAGTTTCATACTTATTATCAAAAAGTCCCAATTTTAAAATTTGTGATAAAAATGAGCTACATACTTAAATCTAGTATTCCTTGTTCGTGGTCACCATGGAAACCAAATAATTGAGAATTGAAATAAAGAAAAATATTTGAAAAAGTTACTGCAAAAAATTATAAAAATTGATAATTTTGTGATTCAAAAGTCATTTTTGCCAAATAGAAATTTTTGTCATTTTTTCAAATTCGATATACAACATAAGTGTAAAAATTTAATACTTTATCAGTAAATCGAAAAAAACTACTTTTTACTGCGGAGGTAGTAACTACATACTTATGAGTGCATTCTTACACGATTATTTAGTATTTCTTGCTCGTGATCAAATGTAAATTAATTTACAATAAATGTTCAAAATGTTGCCCGTTAGACGCAAGACATTGTTGAACCCGTCTTATAACGGCTTCATTTGTAGCCCTTTGAATTTCTTGTGGAGAAAGAGAATTGAAGGCATTTTGCACTCTTGCAATGCAATCTTCTTTAGTCATTAGTGGTGTAGCATAAACAATATTTTTAATTCGACCCCAAAGATAAAAATCCATTGGCGTAAGATCAGGTGACCTAGGTGGCCATGGAAAGGGACCATTATTGGCAAACCAACGTTCATCAAAAATTTCATAAAGTTTCATGGAGTGTTGTGAGGGCGCACCGTCTTGTTGGTACCATAAATTTTCCCTTTCTAGATTTAATCGGGTTGAATTCAGTGTTTAATATTTCAAGATAATTTTCTCCTAGAAATTAAATTTGTAATCATAAATCGCAACAATCAACTATTTTAAACCTCTCAAATTTTCGTTGTAAAAATACACGTCAAAGATTTCGTTATTCCGAATAGCACAAAATACGTTAAAATTCCAAATTTCCTGAAAATGGCATTCGCGAATTGGATTGCTATTTTCGTTATTCCGGTAATGCAAGTTTCGGTGATTAAATATGCCATATTTCGTAAATTTTTGCCGTCCATATGATATTAGTCAAAAAATTAGGAATTTCTTGTATTTTGAACAAAATTGTTTCACAAAATTCGATACGTTTCAAGAAATCCGCTACTTTCAAATGTTGAACTAATTGTAAACAGTATGGTCTAAACTTATGTTTCTTAAGAATTCTTCTGATAGTTGTTGATGTTAAGCCAATATCTATTTTCGCGTCGTTTATGGAATTACAAGGATAGGCACGGAAATATCCTAAAGTTATAACTTCATTCTGTTCGTTATCAATAGCAGTTTTTTTGCGAGGCGCAGAGTGTTTAAATGTGCCAAACTGTTCCAAATTTTGAACCACACGTCTTATTGTATCTGCTGATGGTCGGGGGCGCTCAGGATAGCGTTCGATAAATGTTCTTACTGTTCGTTTTACAACTCTATGACATTCTCCGTGAATTAAAATTAAATTCAAATAATGTGTATTAGAATATTCAAGTCGAGCCATTTCATCAAGAAAAACACAAACTGTCAACAATTTTATTAAATTATTGACTACAAAAAAAAAAACAAAATAAATAAGCATCTTTATCGTGTAATGATGCGCTGATAAGTATGTATTACCTCCGCAGTAAAAAGTAGTTTTTTCGATTTACTCATAAAGTATTAAATTTTTACACTTATGTTGTATATCGAATTTGAAAAAAATGACTTAGAAAATTTCTATTTGGCAAAAATGACTTTTGAATCACAAAATTATCAATTTTATAATTTTTGCAGTAACTTTTCAAATATTTTTCTTTATTTCAATTCTCAATTATTTGGTTTCCATGGTGACCACGAACAAGGAATACTAGATTTAAGTATGTAGCTCATTTTATCACAAATTTTAAAATTGGGACTTTTTGATAATAAGTATGAAACTGTTACGTTTAGGCAAATAAAGTTTTAAACAAACTTACCTTAATTTTGACGTTAAATCGATCTGAGTAATAAAAATAGGGGTTTCCATTTGATTTTTTGAGTAACTTGCATTTTTGATAGTCAAGTTTAGACATTCATAATTTTATTTTTATGAAAAATACAAATGTCATTTTTGCAGACTGTTGCAATAAACCTTGCCTACAACACCTCAAAGTTTTATTCAAATTGTTTGACAGGAACAGAACAATTAACGAGTTATTACTAAACATCTGTCAATTTTTTAGAAAAATGTTTTTTAAAACGACTGAAATTTCGTATCTAGCTTATTTAACAAACTTACCTTAAAATTTGACATAGAATCCAAAAATGTATTTTTAGATGAGTTAGCCCTAACATCATTACCCTGTCACCAAATTTTCAAAATTATAGTAAGTTTGGTTTAGCAGATACTCATAGGATCAGCTCCCAAAGGCGGACCCTGTATTCATATCTTTTCATTAGCCTCAATTGTATAAATTTTAATCCGTCGTTTTGGAACGCACCATATACTTGTATTGTTCCGTGTTGATATTACTTGAACATATGTTTTTATTGTTTTGTGTGCAACTCATTTTTTTTCTTTTTCATCCATTTTCATTGAAGTATCATGTCAACGAAATACATCTGCATCCGTCATACATAAGCTTTCGAATAACACTCGTATTGCTTAAGTTATTTATTGAAAGTATTGTTGACCATAACCTTTGATCCAATAGAGGTAACTCGATAAAGATGTAAATCCTTAATTCGTATGACATTATTTATCAAAAACCGTTTGGGAGAAATTGTGTTGTTTATCATGTAATGGCGAACAGGGACGTAGAACATTAACCTCAATGGGTGTTGTTGACTTTCACCTCAGAAGGAATCACCCGATCGGCGTCAAAACAGAAATATAGATTAAACCTGGACCGAGATGATGAAATTATAACTATACGTTACTCATAACTTAATAATAAAGGATTTAGAAGTTATTATATTAACGAACACTAAACTGTACATAGTATGATGCTGTACAACATTGGGTTTACACTTAAAAAAAAATACAAAAAGTACGTTACCCTAAAGTGTAGTAAAGTATAGTAATACAAAACTTCGTCGGAATCTTAACACACTTGCAACATAAATCAAAACATTCATTTCACATTGAATTACCTAAGTTACCATAAAAGGCTGTGAGACCAGCTCCAGCTGGTGTCAGTATTGGCCTTATTAAGATTATTGTAACTCGAAAAACCAAAATAACACAAGATTATGATAAAAATATTGCGTTCTCTTTGTAACGCATGGTCACATATAATTCCACTGCAAACAAAACACACAAAAAGTTTACCTTGTATTCGGAAGAGACCCATTGTTATACAGACACCTAGGATATCTAGAAGATGGCCTCAATGGCAGCGGCGATATAATTGAGGTGGAAGCTCGAACTCAAAATATGACTTAGCTCGTGATTACTTCTCTTTTCAATACGTTTTGATTGATCTTACAATAAGTTGTACGTTACACTATTAATTAAACTTCCATAAACTTTGATTACTTTACTCTACTACATGCACATCTATTAAACGAAACCATATTTACACGAAACTTCTTAAGCGTTATATTTGCAGTAGTTTGTATTATTTGGTAGAAGTCGGCAGTATACACGAAAGTTATCATTTAACCCAGGAACTCGTTAAAGTAATCCGCACAACCAATATGTGTCAACGTCCGGTCCATAGAACACAGGCTTAAGCGCTTAAGAAAACACGAAAACCATTTATTTCTACATCCAAATATGTCATCATGACAAAACGATATGCAACGACAAAATAACTTAGTGATGTGGTGAACCAGTATGTTATCCCT
>JARFJB010001916.1:502500-505000 GCA_036346205.1 Vesta saturnalis | reverse complement strand
TGTAAAACTTTCTTTGCGTTACGTGCTCGTGCGTGCGTGCGTGCGTTGCGTGCGTGCGTGCGTGCGTGCGTTTGCGTGCGTGCGTGCGTGCGTGCGTGCGTGCGTGCGTGCGTGCGTGCGTTGCTATCTGCGTGCGTGCGTGCGTTGCGTGCGTGCGTGCGTGCGTGCGTGCGTGCGTGCGTGCGTGCGTGCGTGCGTGCGTGCGTGCGTGCGTGCGTGCGCGCGGCGTTGCGCGTTGTAATTGGTTTGTGCGCGTGCGCGTGCGCGTGCGTGCGTGCGTGCGTGCGTGCGTGTGTGTGTGTATACACGTAACAGTAGTCATGGACAGCTAGAGAAACATGTTACTATTGTCTTTTGAGATTAACCTCTGAACTCGTTTATATAAAACTTATTCACAAAGGGATATTTTATGGTAAATCTCTATGTGGAATGCAACTTTTACAATCTAAATAAATCAATTCACACGTACGGTGCACGTCTTAATTGGTTTGCTAATAGACCAATTAAATTCGTCAAAATCCAATTAAATTGAATAAATACAGAAGACTTGTTTGCAACTTTTCCATTCAAGATGTGCGTTGTGATACAAAATATGTTATCTTTCTCGAACATTCCTCATATTTTTAGTTGTGAAATAATAAAACAAAGTCGGTGTTCGCATTTAACGGGGTTATTTTTTAAATCTTTTAAGTTTGTGTTATCATGGAAACATTCCACTATTCATATTATTACATTTTTACGTATTATTTATTTGTGTTCTCGTATGCGAAGCCTTATCAATGGTTAACAAAAATTTATTTTGTTACTGCAGATTCTCCTAAACTGTTTCTGTACATAATTCATTGACCTGATTTTGGAGTAATTATTTTTAAGTCACTACTTTTATTTTTATATTTTGGTTTTCGTATGGAATACGGAACGTTTGCAATTTTTTCCATACAGTGCGTTTAATCAATCATAATTTATGTCGAATGGTGAGAGCTGCTTACAATTAATTCCAATATTTACAAGAGTTTTCTCTTTCAGTGAAGCTACTTTCCACAGAAATGGTACCATTAATCGCCATCATTTTCATTATTGCCCTTAAGACACGCTTATCACATCAGCATAGGTGGAGTATCAATGTTTCGGGAGGTATTCCTGGCGAAAGCATTATTGTTCCTACTTTTTTGAACGGAGTCTGAAGGGACCAACATATTTAGACTTCCTACAAAATTTTCTCCTGGGTTTATTGGAAAATATCTCATGCATACTTTTTCAAAGGGTGCTGTCGGTTGCGTCATGATGGTGCACCGGCTCACTATTCAAGAACGGTAAGAAATTTCTTAAATGATGCTTATCGATGCAGATGGATCGGTAGATAATAGTACTTTCACCTGGTCACCTGGTTCGCCAGACCTAAACTGCACTACTTTTTATGGAGATATAAACGCTTTCAAAAGTGTGACACCAGTAACGCTACGAACGGAAACTCTCGACAAAAGTTAATATGTGCACAGTAGTAGGCTTTTTGTTTTGACCTTTCTTTCTTATTTATTTTTACTTTTGTGTTTCCTACATTTTAATTTATTATTACTGGGTGAATAAATTTACTTTACCTTGTATATGGTGCATTACTTTCACGTCGTTAATAATTACCCATATCAATCGAAGTATAATTTAATTCTGAATCAAATTCTAACTGTATATGCCGGGTATTCCGTTTGAAAAATTGAGAAAAATGTGTGAGCAGGAGTATTGCCAAGTCTTCTGTAACAGCTACCTACAGGATAATTTGCTAAACTTCGGATTTGCAATTTTTATACGAGGACAACGATTGCAACTTATTTAAAAAAATTTAAAAATTGTATTTTTCATTACCACTAATTGGATACCGCTAAAATGTATAACATGAAATACAAAAATATAAAAATACATATCTTGCATTTAAAAAGATTCGACTCAACTGTGTCACCTCTTTCTGGAACACCCTCTATAATCAGAAATAATTTTGGAAAGTGCCCGTTTGTCTCCTGAATAGTTCGCGAAATTTTGAAATCTCCATCTATAATACCTACGAAAGATCAACGTACTATTTTCTGTCAAATTTATTTCAAAATTTACCGAACGCATAAAATAGACTAGGACACTCCTGCTTGATCAATTTTTAAGCAATCCAGCTTCTTTACAGCTCTCCTCTGGTACCGTAACTTACAAAACGGTGTCGAGCCTAAAAAAATTACTGCTGCGCACTCGTGTCGTAAAATACCATTATTTGTTTTTATAAATTATTGACTTTTACTAAATGTTTACCGTGTATTGAAATATTTTTAATCCACTCATGTTTATTTGACAATTAAATTGCTTTACTTTTAACTCAACACGATATTAAAGCCAGAATGAATATTTTGCCTTTTCATGTATAACGTGTTTATTACATTAACGTTACTTTGACTTAGATTGAAAGGTAATTAAATTTTATTAGAAATTTTGGATTCTGTATTTCATAAACACCAACTAA